>WBND01000359.1:413359-432454 GCA_013398595.1 Tychaedon coryphoeus | reverse complement strand
ACAAAGGATTCAAACAAATACATATTCATAATAACAGCCCCTCCCACCCCCGCTTTCCATGGTGATTTGCTTGAATAGCTATTAAGCATGCGTGACTGACCTTTTAAATTAAGTCTGGGGTCGTTTTCATGGGGAGGGGTCTTAAGAGGAGGAAGTAAGGCGAGTCTTCCTCACCCTAAACTCTTGACCTTTTCTATCAATGACAATACAAATGATTTCTGGGGATAGTCCAATTTCTCAAAGAATGGGTTTCTGGTTGCATTGTCTATGCTCATTCAGGCCTACTCACTAGTTTCATTTTTTCTCATTGTAAGCGCAGCTGAGAAAACATGAAATGACAGACAATTAATTATTTAAGTTTCAGATACCTACTTTCTTCTAACTTTTAAGTTTTAATTATTTTCAATAAGATCACTAAAATTTTAATTTCCTAAAATTAGTGTCTCAGAAAAAGAAAGATATTAGTTTTCTTTTATTATCTCTTCAACTTATTAAAAGAAACATGAAGACATTGTGAATCACACTATGGCATGAATGAGGAGGAAATTGCCTGAAAATAACTCACTTTTAGTGAAGTAAACTCACATAACATGAAATGAAAACCTTAATGTACTTCATGTTGTTTCTGATGATTTGTATTCTATTGCTATCAAAGAGCATATCAAGCTACGGTACAGAAAAATTTGCATACAGAAACTGCTCAGAAAAGACATTTTGTTTTACACTACCCTCCACTTTCTAATATTCCTCTCCTTGTTCACAGTAAAAACTTTTATGACACTCTTTGTGAAACTTTCAATCTCAGTGATAAATTCTCATCCAGAATAAAGACTTGGTGGTAGAGAAGTGTCATGATTGGGGAAGAGATTGTCAAATCTGAATTAGATCTTCTCATTCTTACAAAATTCTACAATTTCTTAGTCTTTGCAATGTATCAATGGACAGAGAAGTTTCAGGCGCATGCTATTTGGGAGAACAGCACTGTAGGAATGAAAGAAAATTCACAAAGTGCTTAAAATTGTACGCTAGTACATTTCTGCCATCAGAGTAAGAAAGAGAAATGAAGAAGTTGCTTTAAAAGAATACATTTATAATAAAAAGGCACTTGAATAAAAGTCTTACTCTTTTCACATTTTTTTCTGAGGTATTCTATTCTTCTGATTACAATGAACAGCTCAACCACCATATAGTCTTATCATAGTTAGAAACTGATACTTTACATTAAAATTTAATGGGCTGTTCCTGTACATACAACTGACATGTACAAGACACAAAAATACTATTTATCCAAAGATAAGAAAATTATTATATCAAAAGGTGCTGCAAGAAAAACACAAAAAGTAAAACAGATAAGAGCACTATATGCACTAGATAAAACTGCAATTCAATATCAATAACCACAATTGTTTCACTTTTAGTTATTAAAGGGAAATTTAAAACCCATAACAAAAATCAAGTTTCTTTGCCTTTGAAAAATTACTTGTTGCTGTAAGCAACTGAAATACATATTTTATTAAAACAGTTATTCAAGTCTTTAAAACAAACACATTTAACATATAAAATATTCAGAAAATTGTGTATATCAAAAATATAGGGCCCAATACAAGATTACTAGGCTGATATTTAGGAAAATGTTTCTTTTGATTAGAGTCTCTATGAATAGCCTTGGAAGCCATTAAAAGTAAGGTACAAGATTACAACACTAGAGGCTGTGGGAAATAAAAGCCCTTTAGTTTTGGCAGCAGAGAGTTTTTTGGCTCCTTCACCAAGAAGATGTTCCACCTATCTATGCCCTGAATATATCGCAGGAGGTGAAAAACAAGGATGTGGATCCTGGAAACAAAGACTTGGGAGCAGGTAATATCCATTCCATGGTGTTATTTCCCCATGACCTGAACATGATAGCATAAGGTCAGGGCATAGAGTAAGGCACTGTTTCCAGGGGTGTAACAGCTTCCTGCTGCAACAATTCAAGAACACAACATGCTTTCATCTGGCCTTTCGGATAAACATTAGTAGTGGGGATAATTTTGGTAGAGGTAGCAAGATTTCAGAGGAAAATATTTCAGCAATTTATATACATAGCCAGTAACAGTAAGCTTTCCTAAAGAGAAGGAGCCTTCACAAAACAAATGACATGCAAAATTTAAATTACTATTTGATTTCTAAAATTATTTCTCCGGCCAGTGCATCTGATACATTTTCATACACAATTTTAGGTTTCCCTCTTTCACATGGAAATCCTCTCCAGATCCATTATGATGTCTAAAAATTTAAGAAGTGAAACTACTGTCTTCTTATTATCTGTTTCAGTCTCACATAACAGAGTACAGATCCCATCAACATTCATGCAATCAACGTGGTCATAATCAACCTTCTGCAGTGCTGCTTGCCTTTGTCATGGCTAAAATTGAGGTAGGTGTTTTTTCTTCCTTCACTCTGTTGAATTGGACACAAAGGCAATGATTCTAAAATATATCAAACTTCTAAAATATGATGCCATCATGTGTGAAGAGCTATTTAATACTCTTTAAGTATTAAAGAGTATTGCTGGCATATGTGAAGAGCTTTTTAATACTAGTCTCTTGTCTCAGATCTGTATTTGTGTATTGATTTGAAGACTGTGATTAGTTTGTTTTAAAGAGATAGCCTGTCATGATCTAATTGTCCCATTAGTCACTTGTCTAACATTTTCACAACCATTGTTTCCTCACATTTGTGAAAATTTGGTTGACATTTGAGAATGGGAAATTGCAGCCTTCTTCATTAGACTGAAAATAAAATGACCATAAAGCAAACTATTCATTTGTCTTTTTTTGTTTTGGAGATACATGTATATATACTTACAGATTTGCAGAGTTGTCACTGCAAAACTTAATATATAAGACATAAAAAGGACAGAAAATTGGGAATGGGTTAAAACTGTAAATAAACTTGAACCAGCAGACTTTTGCAACTTGCATTGAATTTAGAATATCATTACACAAAACTCTTTTAATTGTACCTTTAATATCCGAAGGTAGAAAACTGTAATATCTTTGAAAGCAAGTGTGCAATGGAACAAGTGTTGAGTGAAATACAGAAAAATTCCTATACTAACTTTAATACAACTCCCAGTAGGATCAAAAGCTCCTTTAGATTTAAAAAAACAGTATGTTTTTAACGGCCAGGGTTAAAAAAAATTTATTTTTTCAGGCTCCTGTAAGTTTATTATTAAATATTTGTGTTCACAAACACATTCACAGAATGTGAATTCTTATAAACCACCCTGTGACCAAAACGTGCAAAACCTAATCCTCAAGTCCCCTATCAAAATTTGCAAAACTTTGCAAACCACAGTACCTATTAACATCCAGCCAATGCCTGGACATCATGCTCCAAGTTTACAAATCCTCCGTGTTTCTATCACGATCTGCAAATTCAAATCAGACATTTACTCTGTACTCATTATTCTACAGTTTAAAATGATCCAGGCACAACCCTGTGTAATTCAGTGACCAGTTCAGTTTTGATTGCAAGCAATATGCTGAACATATCTGAAGTCAAAATTCTCAAAATTATGCACCTGTTACATCACAGCATTCCAACTGTGGTTTTTGTGAGACAGCAGAATTTAATTCCAAGGGTTACTGAGGCTGGTGTGTGTGCCATGTGAGCACAGGTAATAGAGACACCTTGGGAATACATAGTTACTCAGGAAGTTGTGGCTGGAAGGGAAGTATTGTGTTAAAAAAATTTGACAGCTAAACTCATCCTTCTTAGGACTCACCCTTCCTAAAGGCTATGAGGTAATACAAAAAGAAAACTCAATTTGCCAGTGAAAAGAAAGGTCAGAGGAAAACAGACAAATTAGAGAAAATAAGAGATTCAGATGTGTTTTCAACAAGGAATAGTTGTCACTTAAGAAAGGATGGAAAAGGAGACACCAGGGCAATGAAAATTTTATCATAGAGCTGGAATTGCATCATTCAGAGTGAAGAGAATCCATGGGTTCCTAATGGAGAACCTGGTATTCTCCATTCTATAGTGTGACTTGAGCTGGGGTCATAGAGAAGAGTATCAATAGCATTGGATGGCCATCTTTGTATCTGAAGAAAGTTAACACTAGTTATAATCAGAGCTCGTCCAAACATGAAAAAAAGGTAAAAATCAATATATTTAAGTACTTCATTGCAAAAGTAGTGGAAGTGGTGTCACTAGAAGGAAAATGCATTTCTTCTACTTCTTTTTAGCTATTTCTACTTTAATTATAATTTTCTTAAAATTATAAAAGAAGAGGACAAAGGAAAGGTTTTAAAAGGTAAAGGTGATTGGAAAAGAAAGAGGAGTATTTTTAAGGAAAAACACATCTCCCAAAGTCAGAAGAACACGCTAAAAGCGGAAATCAATTTCTTACTAAACCAGTGGATGGAATAACAATAACATAAAAAGTTTCATATTTTCCTCCCTTCTTAAAACAGTCATACTTAATCTGAAACTCTCTTTATAACATTTTCTAGATATTCCTGCCTCCCTTTGTGTTTATTTTGAGCTGAGTTGTCCTCCATTTTTGGGTGAGGGCATTCTCCATTAGCATGGCAGAGATAATCTCCCCTATTGCCCGCTTGTGAGATGGCACATACTAGAGGACTTGTCTGGCATTTTTCTCTCACTTGTGTGATATTCAGGCGTTCAGATTAAGCACTACAATTTTGTCACACAAAATTGTTACTGCACAGCTCTTCAGGGCACCTTTGTGGAAACAATTCTGTCTGCCACAAGCTGTGCTAGCTCTTCTAAGAGAGAGCAGTCATATTGACATGAAGCTGGGTGGATGAAGGAAATACAGAATAAAAACCATCGGCAAAATTCAGGGCTCAATAGCAGTAAAAATACAAGTCAGGCAACAAGGAATTTTTCAATTCTTTATGTAAAAATATCTTGTGATTTATACAATTGATATGACATTGTTGAAGCTCTTTAAGAAATTCGTTAAATACGTACTAAAGATGGATGTTTTAGTCAACTCTGGGCTGTCTTTCTCCAGTTCTGAGCTTTATATTGTTCTGATGTCTTTGAAAGTTTCTATAGGAGAATTTGGAAATTTGTCTGTTTTAGTGATCATTCTATACTTTTGAAGTGTTTGTTATGGAAGTCATGCTAAGGTACATGGAAAATACTGAGGTCATTGGTGTCAGCCAGTATGGCTTCATTAAGGGCAAATTTTGTCTGACAAATGTCTGTATTGGGACTACAGTGTTGGCCAATGGCTCAATGTCCAAGTGGAGACCACTGACTAGTGACAGTCCTCAGGGATCAGTATTGGGATTTATACCATTTAACATATTTGTTGGCAACATGGACAGTGGGATTAGTGTCTCCTCAGACAAGTTTGAAGTTCAACAAGGTCACGTGTACAGTCCTATGTGTGAGTCCAAACCAAAAATACAAACTGGCTGAAAAATGAGTTGAGATCAACACTGAGGAGAAAGACATAGGGATGTTGGTTGATGAGAAGCTCAAAACCACTTGGCAACATATACTTGCAGCCTGGAAACACAAATGTACTCCAGGCTGCATCAAAAGAATGCAGCAGTTCTAGGGATGTGTTTTCTAACTCTCTACTCCATTCATGAGATCCCATCTGGGTCATTGTGTTCATCCCTGTGAACACTAGCATAAGAAGGATGTGAACCTATTGTACTGAGTCTAGAGGAGGGCCACAAAGATGATCAAAGGGCTGGAATACCTCTCCTGTGAAGACAGGCTGAAAGATTTTGGGTTATTCAGGCCTGGAGGAAAAAAAGTTCCAGGGACACCTTAGAGCGCTTTCCAATACCTGAAGAGGGTCTAAAAGGGAACTAGAGAGGGACATTTTACCAAGGCTTGTAGTAACAGGACAAGGGTTTATGGTTTTAAGCAATTAGATTGGAAATTTGTAAGAAATTGTTCACTATGAAAATAGCGAGATACTGGAAGGAATTGCCCAGAGAAGTATGGCCCATACCCAGAAATGATTAAAGCCAGATTGGATGGGGCTTTGGGCAACCTGGTCTAGAGAAACATGTCCCTGCCCATGGCTGCAGGGCTGGAATCAGAGGGCCTTTAATGTCCCTTCCAACCCAAACTATTCAATGATACTATGATCATCCCATTATAAAACAAAATGTCTGTACGTGTTCACTCTTACAGATGTTTTATTACTGCAAGTATGTGTCTGCAAGTGTCAGAAGAAAAAGTACAGAAAAAAATGTTTTATCAAACTTTGGCTGTCAATATTCACTAGTCTAGTTTGGAGAATGTGCCTGTAGGGAAAAAAAAAAAAGAAGAGAGTAATTCCAGAAATCTGCTTTACAAATGATACAAATGACATAGCAAAAAAAACCTCTGTGTGATTCAATTCCTTTTCAAAACCACCTTATTGTATTTTACAAATCAAGATCTGGGAACTGGGGCAATAGGATGTGTGTGGGAGGTTTACATGTCCTCAGAGTGGCAAAAATGCTTATTTTGACAGAAGCACTAATTAATGCTGAGAAAAATTTCGAAGTAAATAACTAGTTGGACAGAAAATCTCTGTTACTTTTGATTTTGAAACTAATTGTGTTCTGGGGAAAAAAATAGATAAAGTGGGTAGTATTTCAGTCTTCAAAATTTAGATAGGTATTTCCGTGAACTGAAATGTATGAAACCATTTTCCAGTCTCACTTTGTCTTAAAAAGAATAATATAGTAGTAGTTGGTATTTTCTTAATGTCTTTTTCATATTCAATTTTCAGAAAATGTGAATTGAAAAGTTGCCTATTATACCTACTGCTTGTCAAAGAAACTGAGGGTGTCAGAAATACAGGGATGGCAGATTTTGTGGGAGGAAAAAGGCATTAGATTCTTAAGTATCTCAAAAGTCTGTCGTTCTAGACAAAAGGGGGAGCACTTCTTCAATAAAAACTTATCCCGTAATTTTTTATTCTTAAAGGTACCTGTGACCCTTATTCAATAAAAATGTATCTAGAAAGGTACTGTTCCTCGTATATTCCTCATAATGTGTCTGTTTGCATGCTTTAGTTTTTTTTGGGACTTCTCTGTTTTCCCAAAATCTTTTTCCCAGGCAAGTCCCTATAAACCAACCCAATCAGGAGCACAGAAGGTTCAGACTGATCATGCTAGTTGTACGTCTTCTCTCTCAACCATAAACTCCTACTTACAAAATCTAGTCCTTTGCATAAGAAGGTTTCTTTTTCCACGCCTTGAAACTGCAGATCTCATCTTTTATCATGCTTATTTATGATTAATATTCCTCAAAGCCCATTATTTTTTCTTGTTAAAATCTGCTAACAGGAAAGGAGCTTGTTCAATGTGAAAAGAAAGAGAAGACTGCTGCACAAAGTGTTTTGGGACTGGTTGGGTTAAGAGAGATGTGAATTGAGCTGGAATAGAAAAACAGTGATAATTGTGGTGCTAGAGTTGAGATTTTCTGAATGTGACATTATTACTACTTGCCAGGAGCAGAATAGAACACAGGAGTCGTAGGAACTGTCCCAGAAGATGCATCAGCTATGACAGGCTACCTTAAAGAAAAAAGTCTGCTCCCTTAATATGACTCAAACTCAGAAAAATAAAAGCATTTAGAACCACTTAACTCATAAGACTTTAAACTATCATTTTCCTTGTCTATTTAAACAGATAGCTCTAAGTGGAAAAGAAGCTAATTTATGATACAGTTCATACATAGTCTGTGGGTCTTTATCTCCATCAATTGACATGCTTAATGGCAAGTTCGGGGGAGGTTGTTTCTAACAAAACTTTAAATTGCAGGTTGTACAATATAAGTATGCTGAGTTTATGCCAAGAAGTGTCTACAGTTTCTATTTATGTAATAAAAAAATCTGTATTTTTCAAAGGCTTGCCAGTTCAAATATATAATTCTTCAAAATCCCTGAAGAATGTTTCCTCATGCCTCCCTAGTCTGTAAAACAGATAATTAGTTCTCAGGCACGTAACTCTCTCTATGCCAGACACATCTGGCTCCTTCAAATACTTCCAGGAACATTTTAAAACTAGAATTAGATATAAACTATTGTTTGAGAAATATTCCTTTCATATTTTGTCCAGAAGATCTGAAAATTCTCAGTCTTAAACTTGTGACATAATTAGGGTAGAATGTCTTACAGATTTTCATATTTGAAAAGAGGATCATGCAGTGCAGATTTGAAATATATCAATTAGTCTGAAAACAAGTCTTTATGACATGGCCTGAATTATTAGAGTAATTCAAAATAACTTTCTAGCCAGTGGTGCCTGACTTCTGTCTTCTGACCTACAATTGCTCTTCTTAATTGCATAGTCTTTCAGAGCACGGAATAAAGCATGGCTATCCAGGAAAACATCTGCATAAAGCTCCTCCTCTTCAAGTACTGCTGTTGCTTGTGGGCAGTAGGGGAAGGATGGAATGACAGGAATGAAGAACTATGGCACTGCTAAGTCTACTGCTAAGTAGGCTTCTTCCTCATTAAGCAAGCTGAAAAAAAGCAAAATTACTCCTTTTCTTTACCTGTAAAATGATGATTATGGTTCTCCTTAGTGTATAAGATACTTTGTGATGTATCAGTTATGTGGCAAATATCCTTTCTAAAGTGTGTTAGGAGGATAAAGGATGAATCTCTGCAAGTTAGGATACTATGAGGTTATTTTAAACCAGAATTTACAAGTCTAAAATGCAAAACTTACTCAAAGAGATAACTAAAAATAATCTTTATATAGAGAGTTTTATTTTTTAACTCATTCTGGATAAATACACTGCATATGTGATTACATTTTATATGAGCTGCCTTTTTGGAGACAGGAGCAGTTACATCATAACTACCACTATCCTATACCACAATGGTGTTTATTTCCTAACATTAAAAGAAATTCTAAATGGTCCTGTTAATAAAATATTATTTTCATTAATGTAACAGTGCCCTCTATGCTCCAGAGTTTGTATTGAGTGTAATATTCTTTGTATATTTAATTTTATTTTTCTTTTTGAGAAAGGGTAAATTCACCATGAAAACTTTTTGATGGTAAGTTCTACCAAAATGAACAAGCAAACAAATTTTGTTTGCTCCCGTGCTTATGTAGGGAGTGAAATGGAAATTTGAATGTTGAGCTGTTAATTGCACTGCAAATAGCTAGTCAGATATCATCTTGTAACATTAAAAAAAACCCCAAAAAGTAGAGATTTAGTTTTTAATGGAAAAATGGATGCAAAGTATTTTTCAAACCCTACAATTAATGTTTAAAATGTCTCAGAAATCGTCATGTGTTTGCTTTCAATAGAAGATCATTAACAATCAGTTATGGATTTACTGCATACATGAAATCCTTCAAGAGATCTCATGGTGAAAAAGAAGTACAGCTGTATGATGAAGCATTGAGAAGATTATGCCCTCATGTCCACTGAATCCCCATTATACAGATCTGACCAGAATGTATTTGAAACAGAAAGCATTTGAGTGTTTTCTTCATATTGGGTAAAAAATTCTCACAAGTAAACTTTTACACTAAAGAACTATGTCTGATTTTTCCATAATGTTAAGAAGAGGAACACCTCTTGAGAACATATTTCTTTACTGAGAGTTTTTTTAAAGCAGAAAAGAAGGAAAAAACATAGAATGAAAAAATCTTTCATAAAAGCTACTGCATCATCTACATCATCTGCAGTGGGATCAAGTAGTAAATAAAAATCATAAGCTGTTATTCTAGGACTAGAAAAGCAGTTCATTATTCAGTCAAAGGGGAAGAGTAACTGTAATGATGGCATTAAACACATAGAGGGGATAGCCTGAGCCCAGGTGGAAAGCATTCTGAAAATAAAGATTAATTTAAACTTCTTCACCTTACTTTGAAACACTTCAGTTTTACAGTCTCTCTCCATTAGTTTTCAGTCTCTAAACACCTGCACAGGAAACGATGGGAGAACAACAGGGTACTAACCCAAATTTATTTTTCTACAACTGCTGCCACAATTTAGTGCTCATAATATTTCTGAACTTCTAAGAGAATATCTCTTGTTTAGAGGTGAGCTGAAATGAGCCCACAGTAAACTAGCTGCTTTAAATATTACGGGCAACATTTTCCTCAAGCTTATGAAGACAAAGAGGAGATGGATAGAAAGGTTAACATATTTTACTTCAGGTAAATTGTTGCTATAAAGAAAATCACTTCCCTGAAAATCAAAGCATTTTGAACTAATACATGTCTTACTGTATTCCAGAAGGAAGGTTCCTGAAATAATTTTTGGTAAAAAATGTTTGAGAGCCAAAGCAAAAAGGAGCTACTAGATACATTATAATAAAAACTCATTGAAACTGCCTTTCTTTCTCTATTGGAAAGAGCATATTCAGTGACTTCCATGAATCCTTAGAAATAGCACAGTCTCGTTACTGAGGGTGGGACTGTTGGATCCCAGAAACCTGGGGGTTTTAAGCTTTCTGTGCTTTCTTGCACTGACCCCTGCAGGACACTGCTTTTAACCTGAGGCCTTGGAGAAGGCTTCCAAATATGAGTGATGAAGTTAAAATTACGGGTGTGTAGTTAAATAGAAGCGTGTGATTTCACATGGTGAATGGTTTTAAATTTGAGGTTTTTATAATATAATAATAGGTATGGGACAAGATGGAGGATTTTGGGTGGTGTCTCTTTAGGTGCTCATCTTCCTCCTTCTTCATGCTTTCAGGTAGTAGTTTCTGGTTGGATAGTTAGTGCTGCACTACAGGTCACCGCAGTATGATTATTGGGTTAAAAGTATAAATAATATAGGTGTTATTTCTCTATTAGACTGTTTAGCTTTAAGAGATCTTGTAGCTAGCTGGATCTTGCTCCATTTTGCTCGCTTGTGGCTGGTGGCATGAAGTGTTGCTGAACTTTCTGTACTTTTGATAAGATTTAATAAACAACCAAGTCTGACCATGAGAAAATCCGTTTCCTTTATGTATTTTTTAATCCTGGCTCTGAGTGAAGAAAGAGACTCCAGACAAACCACTAATTAAGTGGTGCGAAACAACACCACTGTTACAAGACCTTCTAACTGCCCAAAGAAAAATCACGGTTTTCTTATTTTTTGCACTTTATATGCAGTTATAGCAAGAGTTAAACAAAATCCCCCAAATAATATAATTAGATTAGCAAAATATAGAACAAATATGACAGAGACAGCTTCTATAGAAGAAACAGATTGCAGCCTCCAAATAAGCCAGTACCAACAAATACAATGGTGGTCTTAAAAATTGTGAATGGTGATGATGCAGTAGGATACTCCTAAAAAATATTTTAAATTATTATTTCTACATTTAGACCTAAGTACATATTTTCAATTTTCTGTTCAGTCTCTTTCATCCACAAATTTGAAGGGTGATGCATTTTTTACAGCTTGTATGGATATTTTTTATGCTGCACACTACCACTTGAAAAAGTCTGATCTATCCAGAAGAGCTCAAAGATGTGGTCAGACTGTCTCCAATGTATCCTTGTTTTTGAAAGACAGAAGAGCTCTCTGGTACATTAATCATTGCATATTGTCTTCCCCCATATGAAATGGTATTTGCAAGACAGATAATAATTATAAGGTGGTTTTAAAAAATTCTGGCAATGATTTCTTGAAACTGATAAATGAAATATCACATCAGAATGCAGACGCAGTTCCAGATTTTCAAGACTTTGGAAAAAAATTTAGATAGAATATTTTATTAGCAATTGTTTTAATCTTACAAGGGGAAAAGCAAGAAAGCCTGAATATCAATTGTATTCTATGCTGTTAGAGTCGACCTTGTTTGCTGGAAGCAAATTATTATGGATTTGTAATGATAGATTACCTTCTAGTGCAGAAGGACTGTACAGGAGCATGATTTCTGATGTCTCTTTAATGAAGAGACCAGTCATTTCTGAAAGCAAGCTAAAACAATCTGAAGCTGAAAGCACTTTTAAGAAGATTTCTAGGCTATTAATTTTCACTGTTTAATAAATATACTTAGCAGAAACAGTATGGTATCATAAAGTGCTGAATGGATCAAGAACTGGTTAACTGACTTAAAAATGAGCTATCAGTGGTTAGTCATTATTATAGAGGAGAAGTGGGTTTCACAGGGACCAGAACACTACACAATGACACATAATAGAAAACTAATTATGTAATCACCAGCAATAAAACATGTGGAAGGCAAAGTATTTTTCCCAATGGTAAATAATAATGAGAATGTAGATGCCACAAAATAATCTGGATAGTTTGATAAACCATTTATATTCAAATGAACTATTTTTAGTGCTGCCAGATAGAAAGTTATTTTAATATTGGAGTTGGCAGAAAAATGAAGTGGTTCAAAAGACCTGAGAGACCTAGCAGCAAGATAACCAGCATTCAGAAAAATGCTGTAGCAACAAGAAATAATTTTGTTCTTGAAGAAGGAAGAGAAAACTTAATTAGAGCACAGAATTGATTTCACCATTGCAGGGAGTATTATCATATATTCTCTATAATTATGGTTTTTAGATATTTTAGAAGAAGGATAAAAGTCAGAGAAAGTTCATGAAAAAAGAAAGATTGGCAAAAATGATTAAAGCACTGGAGAAAGTACCTTAAAGGGAAATACAGAACATATGAAAAAGAAGATTGTAAGGTGATTTGATTGCAGTGTGTATCTTCACAGAAAAAAAAAATACATTAAGTTCTACAGAGATCTTTTATCCGTGCAAGACATAGTAGCAAGAACCAGTAGTTGGAAATTGAAACTAGATATTCACATTGGAAATAAGTTATGTATTTTCATCAATTATAGAATAAAATCTATCAATGCTAGTGACAGGTTTTTTCATCTCTTGACATCTTGAAATCAAGACTGGGAGTTTTTCTAAAAATCTATTACATTCTCATATGGCATTAAAGAGAAAGTTTTTCTGCTTAATTTAAACCATGCTGTAATTTAAAGACAAGAAACATTTGAGGTTTTGAACAAAATGGTCCCTTGTAAAAATTCCATATGATTTATAGTCTTATAAAATTGCATCTTTTATTCAAATTGATATATTCCATTTGTTGTTTTGACAATATAAAGTGGAGGCGCCATATTACAAGTTTTCTTTCCAGATGATCACTTTGTGGTATGTAGCTTCTGCAATGTCCTCAGGAGGTTATAGGACTCTAAAGAGAAATGCTACACTACCTCAAAGAAAATGAAAGCATTTTTCTCTCTTTCTTACCTGATGGCTGCATTTCATTTCATGGGGTCTACTTCCTCTTACTCATCATCTCCTCAAGCTCTGTATCATAAACCCTCCTGTCTCATCCTTGACTTCCAGTTGCTTCTGATCTTAAAATTCCTTTGTCTTGGCCTTCTTCCACTGGCAGCATGGACAAGTATTCTCAGTCTCAAATGTTTCCGGGATTATTATTTCTTTTCCTTGCCAAAGCTAAACTGTTGACATCTTGTGGTCTGTGCAGATCTCAAAGCTTTAAATTTATTTCTACTTTATTTAAGAAGGAAGTAACAAAAAACCTTAAAACTATTAAAGCAGAATCACCTTCTTTGACAGCTATCATGAACTTGGAAAATACCTGAATTTTATTTTATGAATAATATATTTGATTCTACCTACATCTCATGTTGCTGACCACCTGCTTTTATATCATTTATGCTAAAGGCAAATGAAAGCACTTAGATAGAAGAAGAAAAGTAAAATAATAATCCAGTCAGAAGCATCCCCAAAGAAAACATTGCCAGATGTATAGCTGTGTAGGACGTCTCAGGATATTTGATAACTCATCAATAAAAATATTTTGTCCTGGAAATTTTTCATCAAAACCATTTATTCAGGGGTGCTTGTTACTTTCAATACTCGTGTCTCAGGACTCTCGTCACACTTTCATCTCCCTCAAGAAAGCTTTAAAAAATCCTATGTTCAGCCAAACCTAAGAAAACCTTTTTTTTCTGTCGTAGAGATACTATCAATGGAAGTCTGTGCAGTTCTGTTTTATGGTCCAGTCTCAGAGACAAGCTGGTTAGACAAGACTGAAGAGTGATCTATTTGAAGAATGGCCCAAGGGTTCTCCTGGGTAACGCAGGCCATCAAGGATGAATCAGAAGAAGCTGACAGGAGCATGCTTTGGACAATTGAATGAAAAAATTTATAATTCCTTGATTTGATGAAGCTGTTTTAAAGCCATTTTGATAAAATATTTTCAAACAGAGATCCCAGGCTAGATTTGGTGACATAACAATATTTGTTACCCTGGGATCTATAACGCAGGATTTAGATTGGGGCTGAGAAAGCTATAAACCTATTCCTAGAAGGTGATGGCTTGATAACTAATATCTGTATGAGGGATGATAAAATCTTGAGCAACAGCTGTAATTCAATCAGTCTGTGGTGTGCAATATTGCCACTATTCCTCTTTTATGACAAGTTGTGAAGTTTTGAACTTTCCTAGAAATGTCCTTCAATTATTATTTTTATTTTATGTTTCTCATCTCCACTTCTTACTTAGCCATACTTGAGCTCATGGTTAGGTCATGGAACACTTTCTTTTTTTAACAATACTTTACATGATGGAAGGTTATTATCCAATCCTTGGTTAATCTTTTCTAAATAAGTAATTCCGTCCTCTCAAAATTTTTTTAATATCTTTTTCAAATCTCAGTGCTCATATTAAGTTTTCTAGTTGATCAAAACTCTTCTTGAGGTAACATGCCACAATGTTTCTCTTGAATTATGATGCAAAACAGGAGAAAGATAATTTCCTGCATTTTCAAGATGATGTTTCTATTTATTTCAATAGAACTTACATTTGTCTTTATCATTACTTATGTTCATAGGTGTCAAGGTAATTCCTGTTCCATAGAAATAAAAAAGTTAAAAAAAAAAAGGACTTATTGTATGTCACTCAGTGGAAAAGATCTTTAGTCCTGTTAGAGGACTATAGTCAGATATTCATGCTGTTTTGTCATATGCTTATTTTCATTTTATTTTCAGAATATGTTTGCCCTATTGAAATGTGAATTTAGCATCTGTTTCTTCACAGAAGATCTGGTTGCTGCAGACACACTGCATAGCAGACACTATGTCATGCCCCCTACCAGGACACTCTGCATTGCTGTGGGTCATATGTGGGGAGCTCGGGATAAATCACTCAAATATTTCCCCAAATATAGGATTAAAAAGACGAAATACTAAGATTTCATTGAGCAAAAGGACTCCCCTAAGATGTGCACAAAGAAATAGTTTAAATCTGGAGGCAGCATAAACTGTTTCAGCGTGGTCACAACTATACATGGAAACATTTAGAAGCCTATATGTCATTCCTATTAGCCTTATGCTACAAGCTCAAGTGCTCTTTGCTGTGGTCTGGATTGTGACCACTACTTTGTTTTAACCTGCTTTAACAGCATTTATATGGGGAAATAGTAAAAAAAGAAGTCTGGGCTATTGGGAAAAATATGTTTAACATTTGTGAAGTCTCATCTACTATAATCATAAGATTTTCTGTCAACCCTTTTCCTCAGAGAAGCTCTCTGACATTCTAGCTTACAGTGGGAAATAAAAGACCTGAAACACTTGAATGTTTGCCAGACTGTTGCAGTATCTCACGTTTAAATGTCACCTGTTAAATTATAGTGTATGTTTTTTTCCTTATTGCAGGTGTCTCAGTAAATAGAAGCAGAGAAGAAAGAAAGAAGCTGTGAAAAAAAAAATCAGTTTATTTCTTTTGCACTATCCACTGGAACTCTGTGCAAAGGAAATTTTTAGCTTTGTTTCTTTAAAGTAATTAATTATTTGACTGTATATCTGGGCAACAATTCATCAAGTTTCACTGAAGCTTAAGTAAAAAAGATTCAAATATTTCTGATAGAGTTCTGACAGTCCAAATTAGTGTTAGAAAAGACTAGCACAATGATCAGGCTGCTATTCAGATTTTTAAGAAAAGGATTTCAGCTGTCTAAAATTAAGCATCAAAGAGCATTTAGATGTCCCAGGTTATTCATCATGTTTATATGTGCTTATAATAACACAGGGAAAGAGCTGTGGGGAAGCCAAAAAATGAATGAAAGCAGAATGGATGTGCAGGAGTCAAGTATGAGCAGAGAATTTTGTGAAGTCTTGACCTAGTTCACCTTTAGCCTGGCAGGGTACCCTTTTTACTACCCTTTAGGCATAGGCAATCTCCTATTTGTGGAATCATGAAGATGTCCAGCAAGAAAGATTTTCATTTCAGAATAGTCAGGTAAAGAGATATACTTGCAGAATAAATATCTCCAACTCCAAATTTAGCAGGGAAGGAATGTGAAACTCTTTTTCCCATGGCCTAACTAATTGTCCTGCTGATGGCTATCTTACAGCATCCTGAATTTTTTCTCTCTATTTTATCCACTAAACTTTAAATTTCAAAAGGGTCTGATTTAAATTGAATGTCAAACAGGGATAGATTCTGAATACTCAGAAACTGGTTTGCATCAAAAAAAGTTTACTAATTTGCTAAAAAAGAAAAGGGATTTTGTAACAGGGCAAGTAAAAACATCAAAACACCCAAATATTTAGGGCTAAATTCAATATACTTTTAAAAAATATTAAGTATGCTAAAATAAATTTCAGGTTTATTTTATAGGCCCTCGTAGTGTCAATACTATCATTAGGTAAAACTGTGATAATGTGTGAAGAAGAAAACATAGAAGCATAATTATTAACCCCAGTGGTGATGGTAGGACAACATCTTGGAGCCTTGCTGCACTCTAAGCTTCTGCAAAAGCACAATCCCTGATCTGAAGCTCTCATCATCTAAATAGATCATGCAGCAATCGAAAAGCAGCTGAACAGACAAACAGAGCTCTGTGTGGTTGTTGTTGTTGAAAAAAAATCAACACATATTGTTCAGTGTTTCATTCTGCATTTGCAGACTCACACTGAACCAATGGTTTCTGAGTTGATATTATGCATAAAGGTTAAACATCTGTAGGTTTCTCTTTTGTTGTTCTTTCTCTCCTATGTGGAAAGCATATCTCTTTTTCCTAAAAGCTTCCTCTGAGTGACTGGTATCACATTTCTTGTACCCTCAATACATTCTAGCAGTATCCAGAATGATGGAACCTACTTCAGCATTGACCTTATTTCAATTGTGCTATACGTATGCTAACATGCATGATTTTTATGTCTGATTTCATATTACTGCTTACTATTATGTTTCTAACATCATATGCCTTCATTTTATCTCTTTTTAAGCTGCATTCAATATTCCTTTCCAGATAATATCAGACTGATTATCAGTGAATTCCATGAATATGCTCTTTGTTCTTTTAGATCATTAAAGACTGGAAATAAGCAGAGACATCACATAGACTTTATTTATTCCAGCAAAAGCCTTTCAGCATATTCACATTTTGTCATTGCTCATTAGCTTCTGTTTATATTTCTCCAGCCAGCATGCAGTTCAATTGAAAATACCTAAGCTCTCTTATCTGAGTAAATAATGTTATGTATTTTGCAACAATTACTCACTGCCAGACAGGTCTGCCTAGACAGTATTCTTTAGACAGAAGATAATCATAGTCAAACAATTTTTGTAAAACTAGGGATGATATTTCATGCCAATGCTTACGTATTTTATCCATGCAGGATATAATAGTTTAAAAACATGATCATACTAAGTGAGTGTGCTAATCCTAAATATTGGTCTGTAAATCTATCCAGCTACATAAAATATAATAGAATTAAAACATATTTATTGACACAGCTGTATCAGCTTCATTATTGCCACAAAAAGAAACACTTTCAGCTTTCTTGCTCTTAATGTGCTGATGCATTTTCCAACTTCAGATGGATATTTTCAATCCTTGTGCATTTATTTGCAGCAGAGTAGTCTAAAGACAATCAATACATATGTACAACAAGCATGCAGATATGCACACAGAAAGATGTAGAGACATGTTAGGTGTATGTAGATATTTATGTGTATATGAATGTACAATTTCAGATGTATCTCCTTCTACACAGATATTTGTATTATATTCAAGATGCAAAACACATTTACCATTTATGTAAAATTTCTGCTATTTTACATCTGCAGTGAGGCTGTAAGTCAAGATGCTATTTTCACAAGTGTTATTCTGATTTCCAGGTGAAAATTCCCATAATTTTCAGTAAAGCTATATAAAATCCTACTTGTTACCTTTCTTGTATTCATGACACAAAAATAGGAATACAGATACTAATTGCATCACATTTCCTGAGCTCTTAGTACTGTTGCATTTCAGAACAATTCCATTTTACCTTTAGGAAGCTGATGTAATGTAATTGCCTACTGAAAAGTTGTCCTTCCTTTATTTTCTATGAGAATAATTTCAATATGCAGATGACACCAAGCTGTGTAGGACTGATTGCCAGAGGACAGGAAGGCTCTGCACAGGAATCTGGACAGACTGGATTGATCGGATGAATCATGTGAACTTCATCAAGGCCAAATGTCAGGTCCTGTACTTGGGTCACTACAAACTCACGTCGTGCTAAAGGCTTGGGGAAAAGTGATGGGAAAGCACTCTGTCAGAAAAAGTCCTGGGGTATTGACTTACCATGTCGAAAAATGAGCTAGTGTGTGCCCAGTAGCCAAGAAGGCAAATGACATCCTGACTTGTATTAAAAATAGAGGAGCCAGCAGGACCATGGCAGTTATCATCCCCTGTACCTGGCAATGGTGAGGCCACACCACAAATCCTGCGTTCAGTTCTGGATACCTCACTACAACAAGGACCTTGAGGTGCTGGAGCATGTCCAGAGGAAGGCAATAGAGCTGGGAAAGGAGCTGGAGCACAAATCTGATGAGGAGTAGCTGAGGGAACGGGGGTTATTTAGCCTGGAGAAAAAGAAGCTGGGGGGAGACTCTGCAACTACCTTACAGGGGGTACCAGCAAAGTGGGAGTCAGTCTCTTCTCCCAAGCAATGTCAGGACAAGCGGAAATGTCCTCAGGTTGCATCAGGGAAGGGTTGCCAAGCATTGGAGCAGGCTGCCCAGGGCAGTGGTTGAGTCACTATCCCTGTGGGTATTTGAAGAATGTGTCAATCAGGCACATGGTTTAGTGGTGGACTTGGCAGTGCTGTG
>WBND01000359.1:361642-412343 GCA_013398595.1 Tychaedon coryphoeus | reverse complement strand
ACATCATTCACGACCACACTCTGGGCCTGGCCATCCAGCAGTTCTTAACCTAGCAAAGAATGATCCTGTCCAAGCTGTGGTCTGACAGCTTTTCTAAGAGTGTGATGCAGGAGACAGTGTCAAAGGCTTTGTTGAAATCTAAATAAGCAACATCCACAGACTTTCCCTCATTCACTAGGCAGGTCACCCGGTCATAAAAGGAGATCCAGTTGGTCAGTCAGGATCCACGGGCTGCAGCCCCTGCCAGCTGGGTCTGATGCCTTGGCTGTCAACTGCACCACTCAGCTCAGTGTCATCTGCAAACTTACTGAGGGTGAACTCAATGCCCTTGTCTATGTCATCAAGGAACACATTAAATAATATTGGTCCAATATGGATCCTTGAGGGACACCTGTCACCAGTGTCCATCAGGACTCTGAGAAATTACCACTAGCCTTTGGACGCCACCTTCTGACCGCTTTGCATCTATGAGTCTACCTGCTAATCCCTCTCTCTCCAATCTAGAGTGGGATTTTGTAAGGGACCACGTCAAAGGCTTAACAGAAGTCCAGATAAATGCAACTTTAACCTTTCACTTGCCCACTGAGGTAGTGACTTCGTCATATAAGGCTGTTCAGACAGGGCTCTATCTTGGTGAAGCGGTACTGGTTGTCCCAAACCACCCCCCTGCCTTCCATGTGCCTCAGCACAGCTTCTATGAGGAATTGTTTCATGATCTTCCTGGGGAGAGAGGTGAGGCTTACAGATTGGTAGTTCCCAGCGTCCTCCTTTCTACCCTGCTTAAAGATAGGTACAATATTTCTCTTATTCCGGTCCCCTGGGACTGCAGCAGACTGTCATGTCATTTCCAGTATCACAGAGAATGGTTTGGCAACCACATCAGCCTATTCCCTCAGGATTCTAGGGGGCATTTCATGAAGTCTCATAGATTTATGAAAATTCAGGTTCCTCAGGTGGTCATGAACCTGATCTTTATTTGTTGTGGGAAGCTCTTTGCTCCTCCTCCTTGGCACCTATTTGAAATATGTGGGAAGAAAGTCTGATATTGAAAATTGAGGCAAACAATTGAGTTGAGTTGAGTACATCATCCTACTCCTCATCTGTCGTTACCAGTTTTACAGCATTGTTCATGAGGCAATTGCACCTTCTTTGACATTTCTTTTCTGGTTAACATGCCTGTAGAAACTCTTACTATTTTTTGTGTCTCTTGCAAGGTTCAATTCCATCTTTGCTATGGTCTTCCTCATCCCTTCCCTACACAACTGTACTTCATCTCTATTCTTGTCCAAGATCACCATCCTAGGTTCAACTGTCTTTGTATTTGCTTCTTTCTCTTTAGTTTGACCAGCAGATCCCTACTCAGACATGCCAGTGTCTTGCCTTCATTATCTGATTTCTTGCTCCTGGGGATTGCTAGCTTTTGTTCTCTGTGGAAAAACAGGTTCATAAAGTGTTTTATAAATTTAGGGTGTGTATTTGATTCCTAACTATTTACAATTCTTGAATAATATACACCCATATCAAACAACAGAGTTGGTTTGCTTGTTGTTAAGCTTCTAGTAGTGACTTACAAGCCTGTTTATACAACATCTGATCCAGGCATCATTAAGACAAGTATGAAAATTTAATTTAATAGGAATTGGATGATCTCCCAAATGATAAGGAGCAGTGCCACCTTTTTTAAGTCTTCTGGTACATTTCTCTGAGCAGCAGAGATGCGAAAGTAACTTTCTACCAGCAAAAGTGACAGTTTCACTGTTCATTCCCTTGCTCTTGTCTGAATCTTCCCCTCCCTAGTGCTACATGGATATGAGGACACCTTGCTGAGCCAATTCTATTTATCAGCCTGGCAAAAAGCTGATAAGCTACAGTTGATTTACAGTTTTGTAAGCGTTTTTGCTGAGCTTCTGAAATGAAGTTACAAAAACTTCAGCAAAACATCAAGGTGAGTTGATCAAGGAACGTAGAGACAGGACTCAGGGAAAGAAAATCTAGCTGGAGAAGAGCTACCTCTTTTTGAATTTGCAATGTCCCAAGCTAGGTCACTCCAGCTAGTGAAAGTATTTCTGTTAACATAAGTTCCTGTTACTTATGCAAGATCTGGATAATGTCCTTCTCTTCCATCTCTCCATCCTATCAGTGTTAATGGATCCAGAGACATGACCCCATTCTCTGAATTAGACTCTGGAAGAAATAAATTGTAGTCCAGAAATGTTGAAATCTGGCATTTTTCTGCAAGATGAAATAAGAGCACATTAGTGAAGAGCTCATTTGGTATAAACTATCTTTCCCAGTTCAGGATCATGACACAAAAATCAGTGGGGTATTACTACAAGAAGACATCACACCCAGCTTCCTGCAACCATCAGTAAGTAGCCAATGTATAAGGATAATCTCAGGTAAAAGTCGTTGTGGCCTGTTGATTCTACACTCATACAATCGAGAACCTGCCTAAGCCTCCCAGATGATCTGAGAGTGTATAAACCCAACATGAACCATTGAATAACCACAATTAAAGCATTTCTCTCAAAGTCACTGATTATGGCTGTCTGTCTCAGTACACAGTGAGTTAGCAAAGACAAAGTACAATCTTGGAAAACCTGAGGGTGAACAAAAAGGGAAAGAAACCCACTGTTTGCATTAGGATTGTGTACCATTACACTTTGAATACACATTCTTTTCTAGTTCTTATGGACATACCTATCTGCTGATCACTGCCTCTGTCCATCTTGACTTCCAGGCAGAATTTACTATCACTCTGAAATGCCAGCTTTGCTGCTGCCAAGACAGCTCCAGTGTTCCGTCTTGTGAAAAATCTTGTATTTAAACCCATTTACTTAACCTATCTCAATTGCACCATAATTTTGACATGAGTAGCTCTGCTGAGAAGTTTAGGTGAGTGATGGTTCATAGTGAGGACATCTGGCAGTGTGGTAATAAGCAGCTAGAAAAGTAACCCTTCCACCAGTTGGCAAATCACTCTTCTGCCTGAACAATTACAGGTTATCTATCACAGCAGCACCACTGACTATTGCTTTACAGTACTGGGCCTGTAACTATGTTTTAGTATGTGTAAAGGTAAAAAAATAATCTCTCTTTGATGATATAGAATGATTTCATTTGGACTGAGTACTGGCAAACAGAGCACTGAGGACAGCTTTTGGATGTGCAAATGCTCAATGAAAGGCATTGACAAGATTGTTACCAAACAGACAGGTTACTGAGGTACATAAAAGTTCACTTATTCATCAGCCCAGCAGCCATTACCCAGAATAAATAAGGACTGATTAATATATCAGCAAGAGATTTAATTTCCTATGTTAAAAGGTTGAAATTCTATGCTTTTGTTTTCCAACAGTTCAGGTTTTCATATTTGGCTGAGAAGATACTGTTTTGCTCATATTGAAAAAAAAATAATAAATTAAAAAGTAAGAAAGAATCAGTAACTTACTTAATTTTCTTTCCAAATTTTATGGTTGAAAAGGACCTCAGGTCCATGTTTTACCCAAGAGTCTCTTACATACATGTAGATCTTTCATATTTGTCTTCAATTCTTTCACAATTTCCTCTTCTAGATTTCACTTGATAGAATTTCCTGAAAATATCCACAGTATTCTCTAGTTTGATAATATCTTACTGTTAGGAACAAGGTGAGATGGGGATGGGGTGGGGGAGTATCCCAAAATTTATAGCACAATTAGTAAGCAAAATTTCAATGCTTGAGGAAGAAAAATAATGAATTACAATTCCAGTTTTGCAGCTTGTCCTTTATCATTTTGTGGAGAGATGGAAGGCGCTGGAAAGGAAGGGTTTCATTTCACTCACATTTCTACTCATCCAATTACTGACACTAAAACTTTGAGCTTAATCGGATAAAGATTCAGTTACACAATGTGTTAGGCTGCATAAGAGAAGTTTCTGCCCTATTCAAAGACACAATTAGGCTTTTTAATTTTTTGTTTTCTTTTTCTCTATTCTGTAGAACTCCAATAAATCCTCCTTTTGTTCACTCAGAAATTAACATGACTGTGGCTATGAGAGAGGGGTGTTCTTCCATAGTATTCTGAGAGGAATTGATCTATGTTCTTATAAGAGGAAGAATAGCAGAACCACAATCTAAAAGGAAAAAAAAAACCAACACATCAGAGCATTTGTAATCAAGTCAAAATTCCAGTCTTTGAAAGATGTTATTGATTTTTAGAAATTTCAATTGAATTATAAGAAAGAAATTACCATGTTTTCTTTGACAGAGGACCCAAACATTCATCCTGAGTATTGAGCTACTCTGACATCACTTTTCCTGAGCTGAAGAATTTCTTATTTCAGACTCTTCTGATCCAAGATCAGATACCTGAATTTGTATTTCCTCTATCCTCAACCAATGCAGTAATCAAGAGATTGACAAGTGTGTGAATTTATTTCTCATCAGAGGTCATTACTGAACACCATACAGAACAATTTTTTTTTTTTTTAATTCTCTCCAAACTGAAGGCGTCTTTTTTTGTATTAAAAAATATGCACGAGATCCTTTATTTTGAATACTTTCCAAAAGATATTTTATTTGTTTTGATGAGAAAAAAAATGTTTTGAAGGGTAAGAAATCATCACAGAATAAAGTTTCATTCTCTGTACAATTGCTTGAAGAATATAAGCTAAAAAAATTACATTTAATAATTTTAGCTTGGATTTGCATGGTGAATTTGTTAAACTTAAATAATTTTGCACAAAACCAGAAAGAACACCAAGTGTTATCTCCAATCTAATGAAAGACTGAGAGAGTTGAGGATCTATGGGATCTGATGGAAGTATATGAACACCTGAAGGGAGAGTTTAAAGAGGGAGCCAGACTCTTTTCAGTGGTGTCCAGTGGCAGGAATAGAGAACATGAGCCTCACTCGGAACACAGAGGCATCTGCTCAACTTCAGGAAACATTGTTTTTACTGAGGGTGACTGATCCCTGGAACAGATTGTCCAGAATGCTCCTGGGCAAGCAGCTCTAGCTGTCTCTGCTTAAGCAGGGTGGTGAATCAGCTGGTCCTCAGAAGGCATCTTCCAACTTCAGCCTTTCTGTGGCCCCGTGGTTCTGTGATTTCAGAGGATATCTTTGGCTTCAAGCTTGAGGTTGAGAAAAAACCAATGAAAGCATCTCAAAGTTGACATGTTAGATTAAATACTGAATTACTTTTGGAGTTGAATAATCAGTCTTGACTACTGCATTATCCTGATAGAGAATAGTACTATAGGAGTGTAATTTTCAAATTTCTAATATTTCGTTTTAAAAGAAAAAAAAATTTATGCTTCAAACAATATATGCCTGGAGTAGTTAACTTACAAATAAAAATTTCTCTAGTTACAAAATTCCTATATTACAGTTTGCAGTGCAATTTTAAGTGAGCTCCTTTATGATACCCTCTATTTGCATAATTTATGGAATGGATCCTTTTTGAATAGAGTTCACAGCTTATAAAAGGCTCAGAAAAGGGACTGAAAATGCAAGAGAATTAAATCTCCTGAACTGTGAGTAGTGAGCTCATTGAGTCAGGTAGTCTGCGAGTACTGCAATTATTAAAAGAGTATTCTTTTAATAATATTGTCTTTTCTAAAGCTGCTTTATCCTATAGCTGAGGAAAACTCGCATTTCAGTAAAGGATTAATAGAAAAGGTTACTGTCCTCTTCCAAGACAGTACATGAAAATTACATTTGTTAAGTAGTTTTATTACTTGCAGTCATTAACATTTGAAATGTGTAGAAATCTGGGGACATGAAATGAGAGTACCAGGCAGCTGAATGCCCACCCACAATCATATTCTCCATAAGATATCTAGTGTCTGTAAAAATGCCCTTTGGACCTGCCAAGCTTATAATATAATCTTTAATAAGAATTTTGGCCATTCCTGATAATGGGAAACCTTCCAAACTTCATCCTGACTTACTCTGGTTGTCTACCAAAGGCATTCATAGATATATTTATTCATGAATTTGTGACAACCATTTCTGTGAGGAGGGCTCCCTCACCCACATTTGCAAACTGAGGATAGGGTCTGATTGTTCAGAGTAACTCAGAAGTCTCATGACCAGGTTGATCTCAGGTCACAAGTTTTCCCTGTTAGGTGATTAAAGGACAGTAGTTTATGGAGCTGAGGAGGAAAGAAAGGAAGGTCATAGATAGACTTGCACTCTATATCTCAGAATCCTGTTTGAACATAATTTTTTAAAGGTGAGAGGTGGTATGTATACACTGCAGGAGGAGTATAACTGGACTTGGAATGGATTAAAAAAAAGATACCTACATAGATTCTATTATTTATTTTTAACATTAAGAAAAATTTGGCAATTAAATTATGCCCAGAGAGAAAGTTATCAGAGGACTACTTTAAATTCAGGATGTATTTATACTTGTGTATATATTATATGTGTTTATGTGTTCACCCACATACACACCTCCAGAAGACAGACTAGCAGTGAAAAAAAAGTCTGTCATGTGCAAAGAGATTGAAATAGATGGCCCTAGATGTCTTTTGCAGTCATTTTAGCAGGTGATTAGGAATAAAAATTTAAATAAAATGTGCATAGAGTGAACTTAGTTCATGCAAAATCCAGGCTCAGAATTCTTTAACATGTTTTCAGTGGTTTTTTTTTGAGCATACGGCAGTTTGCATTTTTAAAACTAGTTTATATAGATTGCAACAAAAAATGGCACAGGAAAAAAAACAGTTGTCAACATCAAGTAAGAGAAACCTGTTCAAAACAAAAAAAAACTGACTGCAAGCGAGGAAGAATTCTCTTCTCCCTGAAGATTTCTTACAGTTGCCATGAAAAATTAAATGTGTAACTGAAACTGGGAGGAGGGAGGATGACTCCACATGAAGATGAGTTATTTAGGTGTGACAAGAAAATACATAAGCAAATTGCTTGTTTTACTTCGAAATAAGAACAATATTGGAAGGCTTAATAAGTTTTTTTTCCTATTTAAATGTTTAAGGTTTATAGATTTATGAGCTTATAACCTTGATGAGTGGCATATATGCATAAACATGTCTAATTATTTTAAAACTATTTTTATTATTACCTGTGCCCAAACTGGGTGTTTAATATTTTGCAAAGACTGTAAGGCTCAGCAAAGGCTGATGATAGAAGAATAGGAGATTTTTTTTCCATGCTGCATGAGGATAACATTGATAAACTGTGACCTGTATATGACATTGACAGTTGCCAGACGTCTTCCTCTCTAAGATGAATGAATTCAAGTTTCAAAACAAGTTGATGATCCCAGAAAATCCCAGCCCTTTCTGTACATGTGAACCTTTTACCTGCCCAAAGAAGAATGCAGTAAGAGAGAATCATTTAATAGCTTATGCTAATAACATTGTTCTTGATCTGCATATTGTATCACAATTGGAAAATTAAAATAAAAAACATGAAAGTTTTGGGGTTTCCTTTTTTGTTGTCCCTCTTATTAAGTCTGATCATGAGTAACTGATTGTCTGAGTAAGTTCTTTGACCTTTCATGAGCTACAACTTACAGATGGAAATTGCACTTACCACCTTTTGTTTAGAATATGAGAAAAGCCTAGAGTAAAAAAAGAAGTGAAAAGAAAAATGAGAAAATGAAACCCTTTAGTTACTAAACAGAAAATCAAAGCGTCTACTTTTTTTTTTTTTTTCCTAAGGCTTGTTTCAAAGATTAGTAACTTATTACTTCAGTTCTAAAGAGACTCAACCATGTAATTCCTTTGCTTTAAATATAAAGGCAACATTGACAAATCATGAATGTATTTTATCAAGTCTTGCTAAATTTCCATTAGTTCTCACAGCTATAGATTTCACTCAACTTGAAATGAAAAATCATGACCCTTTGAAATAACATTTCATTGCTTAAATGTATCATTAATATGATGCAAAATTCCTTTACTCAGTCAGCCAATGGTGGGAGAGTTATTGAGGAGTGATCTAAAGGCATATTATGCTGAGGTTCTGCAAATAACAGTTTAAAACACATCCCAATGGTCTAATTTAAAAATTCAAGCATGAAAAACACTGATTTATCCTTCTGTCACTCTTAACTGTAAACACTTATAGAGTATTTAGTTCTGATCTTGAACAGGAACACAGTTGCCTGTTGTGATTCTCAGGTTGGTATCTTTAAATTTTCTTCCATTTCACAAATACAAATTCCTACCACTAAACTTCAATATCCCTTGACTTAGAGAGAAAAATACTATCATTATTGTGTGGAAATGAGAATTCCAGGTGATTAGTATCAACTATTTAATAATATCGTTGAATGCCAGTGACCTGCATGCAGTACAAAGTGGATACTTATTATTAACTGCCATGATTACTAAGCTGCATGTAAATCTGGGGGCTTTATCTTTTGAAAATATGTTCAAGTTCTGTCTGACAAATATAATTTTGTTCAATGAACTTCTAGCTTTGGACTGATGAGGCTACAGGAGCTACAAATTGATGATTGAGAATTGTTTCAAGGGTTGGGGAAACCTGGGGATCTATCTAAATGTATAAATATGAATATATGCCAGTAAACAAAGAAATATGCATATCTCCAAGGATTTAAATGCAATCCTAGCTACAAAATTAAGATGTATTTTGCATAATGCAGGGTACTTCAGCGAATTCTTTTGTAGGATGATCAAAAGTAATCTGTCAAATTGAAATTCACTGTAAAAATCCATTTGTTGTAATTGATTTCTAAAATGTGTTGCCTATAGAAGGCAGTGTTTGTATAATGAACAATTAATCTTATAAGAACATGGTTTTTTAGGATCTAATAAAATGCAGATTATTTGAATGTTTTGAATAGAAATGCACAAAAATTTTATATCACCAATAGACAAGATAAATTAAAACTTATTTCCTTATTTGTGAGTTATTTGGGGTAGTTTTATATCAACTTTCCATTGTGTTTTCATGTGTTTCTTTTGCTTCCAGCATTGTAACCTCTCACTTTCTAGATCTTAATGACTTTGAGCTCTAAGAAATTAAGGTGGCTGCTTATGGAATTATTACTATTTGATTCATACAGGGCTAGGTCTTTGAATCATGAGAAGCTGAGCTTTTAAGCAAAATAAAAAAGTTCCTTAACTTTTGACTAAGAAGAAAAGCTTTCAAAATGCTGGCAGAGCAAAACATGGTTTCAAACTTCAAGAAGAAAACAAAAGAACAAAATGTGTTCCTTCTCAGATAAACCTAATTAGATCTTCATTATAATGCAATTAAACAATGTATTTCACTTCATCATAGTTGATTATGTATTTATTACAATCTTAATCATCTGGGAAAGGAGGAGATCCAGCCAATGAAATTACCAGCTGAGACAAATTGATATAATTTTGAATTGATCTTACTGAACCTGACCGCTTCCTGATTTTGAGCCCTAGGCCCCTCTCGTTGTTTTATCTTTATAGTTGTTTAGATGAAACTCCAGTTGAGTCCTAATTATTTGAATTTATTTGGTCTTAATGATTTAAAAGCAGTATTTAATAGGAGTTCGGTGAGCAGAATGTATTTTTCAGTTTTATGTCCCACCAAAGGAAAATATTAGTATTTTCTTTCCTCAATACCTAAAGGGAAACAAAAGGGAATGACCTGCATTTAAATCTAATGCATAGCAACAGATAGGATCATATCTCCAACAGATTTCTCCTTTCCTGCACAGCCTTAAAGCAGACAAGCAAATGACCTATGTATGATTCCAATTTAGTTAATAATGTGACTTTTCTACATAAGTATTCCTCGTATACAAATACAAGAAGTCTGTAAAACATATTAACTATTCTGTTCATTCCATGGATTAACATCAGTTCCTTACTGGAAGATCAAGTTCCAGATTGTGCTTAAAGAGGGATATTTTCCATTTGGAGACTGTCTACAGAAGAGTAGCAGAGGAGATAAATAGAAATCACTGGAAAAAATTGAGTTGCTTAGTCTAGACAGAAAAAGACTAAGGTGAGATATGATGAGATATGATAAGAATCTTCTAATATGCAAAAGGGAGCTAAAAGAGAATGAGAATCTTTTTTTTTTTTTTTTTTTCCTGGGCACAGAGTAAGAAGTAATGGACTTGGAGTTCATCAAAAATGTCTGTGGGAGGCAGTTAAAAAGAATGGCAGCTTTGAAGATAGGTCTGCAATTGAGTAGGTTGTCTGGGAAGGTACAGACCCTCCATCACTGAAGATATTTTAGAACAGGTTAGGAGAATATGTGTCTTGGGTGGGTTAGTTATAGCTGATTCTGCCTTGGATGTGCAGACTCAGCTAGATGACCTTTCAAGCTCTGATCTATGACTCTATAGAAACAATACTAACCTCCTCTGTAGCACACTTTCATTTCTACTGTTAAAATGATAAGCCATATCTTCAGATCCACAGGTGAGGCAGGATAAAATGTAGTGAAAAAAATTCCTGTATTTTTTACTTGAACATATTTTAAGCTGTGGGAAATAGAGAAGGTAGAAAACCCTCAAAAGCTGTGTGAACGCAAATCTCAGAATGGAAGAATGTAAGAATGCTGAAGATGCAAGGACAAGTTGTGCAGAGATAGGCCTTGGGAAAATGTTCAGCAAGATTGTAGAAATATGTAAGTTTAATAATGAACCTTTATCTGTTGTTTTTAAGCTATCCTTTGGTGAAATTAGATCAGATTTTGATCAATGCTTTTTGCATTATTTATGTTTACTCTTGAAACATTTTTGCCATGATAATGATGTCTCAGTGGTATGCAACCTTTCAAAGGGATGCTAATATTAGCTCTTTTGTTTCTTAACAAAAATCACCTATTTGGTACAAATTATGGAGACTGAGGTTTCAAAAGTGTGTTTAAGCAAGATTCACAGTTTAACTTGCACTAAATAAATCACCCTAAGTGCTCTGAAGGTAGAAAACAAAATTCATATCACAACTGTTATTGTTGGGGAAAGAATAAAGTAAAATATGTACTCTTGAGAATATCCACTATTTAATCTTAGTTGTGATTTTTTTTTTTTAGTTTAATAGACTGATTTTCTCAAGAGAATATAAAATATATAAGAAACAGGGAAAGATTTAAACCTCTTTCCATGTTCTCCAGATAGACTATCCTCCCATATTTTCATTGACTTGCAGTAATATCAATGAAAAACTTATTCAGTAGAATTTAGCACCGTAGGCTGGATTAGCAAAAAGTTGTTGAAATGATAGCCACTGGTATTTCTGAGCATTTCAGACAGGCAGTCAGAAGAGATCAATGTGTCAGGCACCTTAAGAGCTGAAAAGGAGGGTTTAGCCAGCTCAGTAATTCAGATATAGCTGGGGTGAAGCTTCCAGTTATGCAGTGTTGCTGCTTCATAAGTGTCTTCCAGCAGTGGATGTCCACTGGGTCTTCTGAAAAAATCCTGAAATTAACTCATCTAATTAGCTATTTAATCAGAACACCTCCAATAACATGGTTTTGGTATCTGAGGGCACTAGAAACAATATTTTTTCACCATTATTTCTGTCTTTCAGTTGCTGTTTCATTAGCTGTTCTGAAGCAACACAACACAAATATTTCCCATTCCACCTTTGTGCTCCTATCTGAAATTAAACAGTTTGCTCTAAATACTTACATTAAAGCTCTCTATAAGTTAGTGAGAGCAAGATGTCTGGATACACTGCATTTGTGACAATGTTAGTCCCAGTCTTGGGGATAAGCCCTCAGTTTAAAAAGGACACAGTCCATATGGATTTAATCCACTGTGCTGCATAATTTGGTCCTTGCATGAGTAGCTTGCTTGAAAATGCAAATTTTTACTTTGCTAGTGTAATAGGACTCTCGTCATAAGCACAGTGGATTTCGATGCACATATACTTATTCACAATGCCCAAGGCCTTTCTTACTAATAAGTATCAAATTTAGAGAGCATGGATATGCATATTTGGAAACAGAGGTTTACTTCCCTGAGGACATTTTACTGTCAAAATGCTAATGCCCACTGACTCTAAGTACTGTGCAGCTTAATATCAGCTGAACATTGGCAGCAAGAATACTTTTGGGCTTTTAGGGGTAGCATTTTTTTAGATTTGGAAAGAAAACTCATTATATTCATAATTCAGAATCAGAGTCTAAATGTTTTCTCTAAAAGAACAACTAAATCCATAAAGTGATACCAAGCAAATGAAAATAGTTATTAACTGACATTTGCAAATTCATCATGGGCCTTAAATATATGAAGGATGGTGTTTATGTTTTTTCTTCTTAAGGCCTCTGTTTTACTCAATGCTGTTTCTCATTGCATGTTTGTAGTATATTTTATAAGAATCCTACAGTGATTCTCCTTTCATCTCCAGAGAATGGTAGCTTAAAATGAGCAATCAATTATTAAGTATGGTTTTGCTCAGGAAGCTATCAACTACAGAGCTCACAGGTGTCTGTGAGATGCTTTTTCAATTATTTGAAACTCTTATAAGTCAAATGCAGATTAGGCACCACTGATGAATCTTTGAAATACAAGATTCTCCTCTCATCTAGGTGAATTAAGGAGAGTAAAATACAAATAACTTGGAAAATAAGTAGGTTTTCCACACTATATGTTTCCTTTTTCCTGGAAACATATCTTTTCAGCTTCACAGATGATTTGTCTCTTTCATTCTGACAAATGAATAGATATCTCACAATCAACTAATTATGTAAGTTTTCTTTCCAAATCTCAAATGGAATTTTTGTCTCCAGTACAGCTTTCACTTCAGAGGAATTAAAATCATTGCCATGAAATATTTAGATCTAATAAATGTAAGCCAGCTCTTAGCATATAGTTTAAAAGCATCCAACTTTTAATACAGTAGTAACAGTTCTTTCTCCAAGCACAGAGATACTTTAGAATCTCTGAGAAACCTTGGACAATAGATGCATCACTGAAATAAATGTGCTGAAAATATATATTGAAAAATATAGGAAGAGTGAGTATCTCATTCTGTCAAGACAGGTGCCTTCCTTCTGTGTGTTGACTGTCATATCAGTGAAATACAATAACAGAATAAGCGATTCATAAATGAGAACATCATTTAGAATTTGGACGAAGGTACAAGCAAAGTTTGTCTGACTTTTACCTAATAATAGACCCAAGAAGTTAAAAATTATGACTCCATTTTAAAAAAGATGAACTTCATCTCATTGACATCTGTGATCTACTTGATGTTTTGCAAATTACTACACTTTCATTATCATACTATGTCCATTTTAATGTAAATATTCATCTTATCCTATAATTTAAGCTCTTCTAGTTGACAAGAAAACTTGAAGATGAAAAGAATAACCATTTTATAAAATGTACATAATTAAAGATGGGAATTGGCTGTTGGCTTTGTTAAAACCTGTAGGTAGATATTTCTAACTTCTGAAAACAGTGGGAACTAAATTTCATTGTTACAAATAATAAACTGTGTCTGAGGGAGACAGACCTTAATGAACGTGATATGCCCATTATTGATATTTCCTGTGGAGCTGCATGTTAGAAAATCGAAGATGGTATTTGGCAAAACCAGCAACAGTATACTCTGAGAGAGGTAGGCTTTATTTTTGTGGTACATAGAACACATTAGTGAGCATATCATCCAACTTTAATAGAAATACAGATAATTCAATTAACTGTAGTGTAAGAAGACAGAACAGAATCTGTAATCCTTAGGTCAGATTTCCTTCAATGGAGACGAGTGTGACCTCCTTGTGTCTGTGGAGCAGAGGTGCAATTTCCTCATATCCCTCCAAAAAACTATTAATGTAGCTTAACAAATTTTGCCAACTGCCTTTGAGGAAAGTGAGATATGCTCATAATTCCTAGCAGGAATTGGTAGATTTTCTCCACAGTTTTGGTTTTTTAAACTGAAGATAGAGTGACTGAGAACTTGTTCACCGCCAAGGTATGTTTTTGTAAAGAACTGGAATTTTTATCAGTTTTTCCTTCAATGTCTTGAGTTTGCATTTGCACTTTGACTAAGTCCATGTGTGTAACAAAACAAAAGAATGTTTGTTGTATGCTAATATAACAGGTTTGAAATAGATTCTTAGAGTTTCATTTAGATTCATTGATTGAGAGTCAGAAAGAGTAGCATGTTTTTATTAAGTAGTGTTTGACTTGGGGAGTGATTGCAGTGGAAGTACCACCGTTTAGCCTTTTAATTATTTCACTTTCACCACTTGACTCTTGTATGTGTGAACAGAATAGAGTTATGTCACTGCAGAGTTGGGATCCATTTGTAGGAATCCTTTATCCCAGGAACATATCATAATCATCACAGCTTTTCAACTGACTTTTCCCCGTGGCTGTGAAATGAATTTCTGAACACAGGCAGTCTGGGATAGCTGAAATTTGGGATGCACCCAGAAAAAGACAGAAGAGAGAGAATGATCTAGAAGCAGAGCAGAAGTGAATTATTTTCCACTTTAACATTATATAGGTATGCTTGATGTCCAGTTATCTTTCATGAAAATTTTTATGCAGTGAAAAAATCTCAATGCATCTCAAAGAACAGAGTTACCATTTACAAAGCCTATTTACATCTTTATTTTTGATGAATGGTTTAAATTTAATTAGCAACAGGTTTTCTTTCCTCCTTTCCTCACTCTCTTCATCCTACCATCTCAATGGTAAATATTTTGAGGCAGTGTCACTCTTTTAAGGCCGATCAGTAGAGCAATTAGCACAATCAGGATCTATTTTCCTCTGACAGCTCTGCGCATTAATCACAATAGCATTTCCAAAATTTATTCAGTTTCACAAGTAATTAAATAGGAAAAACAGACAGGACTAGTCCAGTAGATCTTAGGTACACTACTTTTTATCAAAAAAATACCTTAGTTAGCATTGTATTTCACAATTACTATGGATGTGTTTCTTATCACCCACTGATAACTACATGTAGTTTCTAGCATTGCAACCACAGATAAACTATGCCTCACGGGGAACCTATAGTCAAAGGATTAGCATCTTTTTAACTACAAAGTCCTCTTCAAAGAGGCTTATATCTCAGCACTGGTTTTGTCAATTTCTATGCTGCAGGAAAAAAAAAAGTTTATTTTTCTGGTGAATAACTTTCCTATGGATGCAAAACAATATGTGAAGCACAGAGCAGTCAACATTCTTTAGCAAAATGCTTATATTTCATATTGTCACCCAATATTTTATAAGAAATAGTGCAAAAAGTAGGTATTTTGCTTTCCAGGTAAATATGTAAATACATCTCAGTTACTGATCCCTTGTGGGACAGAAGGTTGAAGCCAGCCCTTCTGTGCATAGTCATGTGTAACTAATAGTATAACTTCATGTTCACATAGCTGCAGGTAGCTTCATAAGCAGAAATTACCTTCCAATTCCATTGAAAATGTATGAGCTAAAAGAGACTATATCTATTTATTCAAAGCTATTGTAGCTCTGCAAACTGTCATGAGTAGCAAGGAAATGTATGCATACAGGTTCTTCAAGTTTAACTTTGTTGACTTCTGAGAGGCAAGTGGAAAAGAACACAGTGGTAGACTATTTGCCCTGTGACAGATTATATTTTTCATGTGTGCTAGTGACAAGATGATTACTTTGTCTCTGGAAGAAAACTACCACTTCTCGCATCAGATCATGCAATGGGAAAATGTGGAACAAAGTCCTTCTTATCTCATTTTGCAATAAGCACACATGGCTAAGATAGACCTGTGGAAAATATTTTTTAGTTAGAATATAATTAAAGGATAAGTCAGACTTTCTATCACAATTTTTTTAGTAGGAATACTCTCATCTGTTGTCTGATTTTTTTCTCCTGTGTAAGTTACCAGTGTACTGAAAAGAAAAAGAGTTAAATCATGATTTACAAATGGAAGGTTCAAAGCAGTTTAAACAAGACAATGAGGGTGCCTTCCTTTAAAAGCTTGGAAACTGAAAACTGGTAAAGAAAAGATTGATAGATGCCTACAGCAAACCAAAAAGGATATGGTAAAACAGTACTTTTTACTATACTGTTAAGGAGGTTAAACCATATTAGAAAATTTCCCAGAAAACCAAACCTTAGCAAGTGTCACTGAGACTGAAATGTTTGTCACTGGAACAAGGTCATCTCCCCCATACTCCTCCCTTATGGACTCCTAGTGTGCTGGCAGCAGGGCTGAGACCTGGGGCTTTAAGTCCTTGAACCTCATCATTTTTACAGGTAAGCCACTCCAAGAAGTGCTGGGTCCTCAGCCCTGAATGAACTCACCTGAGGAGTCTCCCAAAGCCACAGGCTACTGAAGAACAAAAGATTAATTTTTTTGAGCAGCAGAACACTGCAGTTAGGCAGCACCATAGTTCAAGATATTTTCTTAGAAGTTTTCCACTTTTGTTTCAGACTAAAGTTCAATGAAACTGATGCTTGTATTCAGGAAATAGGAATTCTCACAAGAAAGAGACCTAGTTTTTTAGACAATCTTCTATCCAGCTAACAGTTGTCAAGACTTTTGGTAGACATCATATCAAAGGCACGCACTTAGTAGTTTTGAAGAAATTTTTAGAGAAAGAATGTAAGAACTATAAAAGAAATCAAGAAAAATATGAAAAATTTATTTCAATGTATTTGAAAATCCAGTAAGTAGTAAGAGAAACAGATTTTATAGCAGATTTTATAATTAGGGTTCAATCTTGGTCAATTGAATGAGAAATTACAAGTAGATTTCCATGGAAATCACAGGTTGCATTTGATAGTAGAATAATCCTTCCGGTTTAAAATGCCTTTCATCTTAATGAAGGATTTTTTTCAAGGTGTCTTGATGTTAATCCTTCTTTTAAGTCTTAATAAGTGTGCCATACCTAAGGGAGGTCCTGTGTAATGGTTTCTGAAAATCCAAACCATGATCTACATATCAGAAAAGCTGAAAGTAAAAGTAGTGGAAAAGACTGTAACCCGTCTGTTACATCCTTGAACTCCCACAGATGCAGCCCTACATAAGCATGCATATGCAGGTGCACATCTGTAGACATGTTTTGAGGTACAAGGCTCAGTAGAATTGAAAAGAAGTCCTCCATCTCTGCCATGTAAGGGAATAATCATCAGGAGATGGTAGAAGGAATACCAACAAATTGAGAACCTCTGGTAAACAATTTTTTAAAATAAAACATACAGTCAATGCTTACCTCTTAATGTAGAGATAATATTTTGGCCTAGCTGAATCTGGTTCATTTCTTGCACATTTTATTAACATCCATAATATGACATAGATCCCTCTGTCTGATTTCTGTCGTGCATACCTATGATTTGATATATTCTTATGCATTGAATTCGTTAATTGCTGTGGTGAAAAACAGGCACATTATTTCAGATTTGTTTTGAATGCTCATTTGCCATTTCTTAATCAAAGTCTATGTTTAATCTTTGTGGTATATAGAAGAAGGGAGAAAAAATCTTAAACTTGTTCCTTCTCAAAGAAATTTTCCTTAGGATAATCATACAGTATAGAGACATTACTGCAATTTTAAGATTATATTTATAAATATATGCCAATGTTTTTCTTATCCCTGTTGTATTTTACATCTTTCAGTGTAACTCACAAACTACCCTTGATCTGCATTTCTTGGTGTAACCTGGTTCATTTGAATTCTGTTGCTGGCTTCTTAGGACATAAACAAAAAAGTTATTATGTATGTGATTAATTTCCTTGTACTCTCTCTTCTATCTGTCTTTCTCTTCCAGGTAATGGCAAATAACATGCTTGGCTTGTTATTCAACACAAATTTTAGACTCTACAATACTTTCAACAATTAGTAGTAAACAATAAAGATGAGAATATAAGAACTCAAGATCAGCCAAGGTATTTGTAAGAGTGGCCAACGCATTGTACTTGTTTTAATTTCAATGTATATGGCTGTGGGCAAGAAAAGGGATTACTTTTGTGTAAGTGGGAGGCAGAGAAGAACAAAAGAAACCATGTTTATCACTTTGAAACAGAGGCAGAAAAGAGAAACTTTTAAAAGGGGAAGTTGTAAAACTTGAGAATGTGGGTATAAAAAACCAGCAGTGAACGTGAATTTTTTGTGAAAGTGCACTAGATTCTCTCCTTTCTTTCTTCAAAGGCAATGCTAATCCTAAAAGGTCAAAAGAATATGAATATAAAACAGCATTGTGAAAGAAAATCTTTAAAATGCATGGGCCAGATCATGCTGTTTTCTCAGTAATACATGCACCTTCTCACTGGGTGAAACAAGTGTCTCAGTGGGGGGCAGAGTCCTGCTGCTCATGTTGAACAGGACAAAGAATGAGCCTAACTGTGGACTGTGAAATAAGAAGCTTCTCAGAAAGAGAAGTGGTGTTGGATGAGGTAAATAAAACATGATGACACTTGTCTAGACAACCACTCGTGCTGAATTAACTGTGGATGCCAATCTTGGAATGCACGGCTGCATAATCCAAAGAGCATCTCACCATGCTTACCTTCTGAAGTGTTGCTTTTAGCATCTGTGAGCCACATACAGCAGCAGTGGTTTTCAGCTATTGTATTTTAGTAGCATAAAAGCGGGGTGCTTTGTTCATTCTGACATCATATTCCCCTGGGGAATCCTGAAGTTCATCAGTAGTGTAAGAATAGTCTCTTTATGAAGGGTTTTTTCATGTGTAGTCAGGTAAGTGATTTTTTATCAGAAAAAGCATTTACAGGAAACTAATGCAACATTACTAGAAGTATATTTACAAATGAAAAATGTTCCTGTAACCATTTGAAATCGATTCACTGACAACTGGTTTAGGAGGGATGGAGTTAGGTTGTTAAAGAGGAGGAAAACAAAAAATTAGTGAAGACTGTGAAGAAGGTCATATCACAAACACCACTGTTCCAGCAATTATTTATAAGTTTGGATGACCACAGGTAGGAAAAATATTTACGCCTCTAATATCCTGAACCAGTGATCCAGACTTTTGAGTAAAAGGAAGCACCATACCTTTATTTTCCCCCTGCTTTTGTCAGGCAAGGCAGGGGGAAATAATTATCTTAAAAAGCAGTAAGTTTCCACCACAATATACTATCAATTTTCTGAGACTTGGCTTGATTTCTTCTTTCTTAAAGCACCTTCTTGTGTATGGACTGAATAAATAAACGACTGCTTTACAGACATATTGCATGAGAAGCCCGAGATTCATAATGCTGGACAACATTTCAACAAGAAATCAGATTTCTAAAACATGTGTTTGTGTAGTTTGTTTCTTTCTTCTTCCCATTTCATTTCTTTGCTATTGTCATGGTTTGACCCCATCCAGCAACAAAGTACCACTCAGCCACTTGCTTACTCAGCCCCAGTGGGATGGGTGAGAGAATAAGAAAAATAAAAGAAGAAAAATAAAAGGAGAAAAATAAATCGTGGGGTTGAGATAAAAACAGGTAAAATAGGTAAAGCAAAAGCTTTGCGTACAAACAAAACAAAAGAAAGAATTCATTCACTTTGCTGGGCACTGTGTATTCAGCCACTCCCAGGAAATCAGGTGATTTTACATAATGGTGACTTGAGAAGACAAATGCCATCTCCAATGCCATTTCTTCCGCATCTTGATATGCTGAGCTTGACATATGGTCTGGGATACCGCTGCATCACTTGGGATAACTTCTTGTGCAGCTCCAACCTCCTCACTGGTGGAGTGGTGTGAGAGGCAGAAGAGGCCTTGACTCTGGACAAGCTCTGCTCAGCAGTAACAAAAACATTTCTGTATTAACAGTTTTCGTCACAGCCCCAAAATATATCCCCATACAAGGCTGCATGAAGAAAATCAAATCTATCCCAGGCCAAACCAGACCATTCTTCACCCCCTATTCTATGTAAATTATATTGTGGTCAGGTTCCATCCTATTCAATACTTCCTCATTAACCATCACCTCATCTTCACATCCTTTAATATTATATGCCTATATACTTCCCTTGATCAATGCACCACCCTTGCAATATGTCAAAAAAATTCCCATTGTGTTGCTGATTTAGCCCATGGCTTTGGGGTCCATTGCTTATGATGGTCACAGCCATTCTCACGACCAACTATCAGTGCCTAAACTATAAGGAAAGCTAATTGGCCATGTCATTTGGTAAACATATTGGGTGTCTACTAGGCCGACACGAGATTTAAATGTGACTTCATGGAAGTCTCATCTTTTCAGCATCTATTTCTGCATTCAATGAGTACTTAACTCATGGGCACACTTAATCTCCTGGGAATCAATGGCCTAAATTATAAAGCAAAAGTAACCTCTCAACCAGTGGATAACCACTTTGTATGTTGGAGAAGAGAAGTATGGGATTGGATCTTTTTACAAAAATAATTATTTGAACAGTGATTGAAAGCAAACGCATTCCTAAAATCATTATTCACAGAGAAGTTTAGTAAAAACATTGTCTGAATAAATTATTCACTGAAAAATATTCACTCAAATCCCTTTACATTAAGTCTCCAAATTTTTCCAGGATCTAAGAAAAATGGCATTTAAGTCACGCCTGAATGCAAGTGTGAAACCTCCAGTAACATACAGCTGAAGTGGGAAGAAGTATAAATACTCACAAGCAGCTGCCATATCAAAAACGAATCACGATTCTCACTGAAGCAAGTTGAGGTCTTTAAAAGAATCTTAATCAGCACTCTTCAGACAGATCATCTCACTGGAGACAATGAAAAATGAGTCCTCTACTGTTTACAGTCTTTGAACAGATAATTTTAAAAGGAATTATTTGTAGATTAAATTAAAAATACTTTATATTAAGATTTTTTTCTTTTAAGAAATTCTTGTTGTTTTGTTTTATAAGTCAATAATGTTATGTGATGCCTAGGTACTGACTCTAACTTGTTGGAAAGAACTGCCTCAACCAGAATTATTACACAAAGTTTTCCCTATAAATTAAGAGTAGCTGACCCTGTAACTGCTTTAAACCCTTCTGTGCAGGTTTCTGGGATATGCTCAATATCATCAGCTGCCCAAAGAGAATTACAAAAAAAAAAACAAGCAGCAACCTATGTCCTTGGTCAGGCTATTGAACATAAAAGTACTAGTAAGGAGTGCTTACTTTTTCTAAATTTTGGAAGATAAACATTTCCTATTAGATTACAGCTGATTATTTAATATTGTGCACATACTGTGCATCCCCTTACATTCTCTTCCTTGGAGCCAGAGCTAAAAAAGCTTGTAACCTTCTTTTAGAATCTTAATGTCTTATTTAAGTCAACTGAAATTTATGTCCACTTATAACAGTTAAGTATGTACATATTTTAATGGAGTTGGTATTGAATTTACATGCATATGTGAACTTCCAATCCTTTTGGGTTTGTACCTGAAAGTGCCAAGTGAGGGATAGCTGGATTACTGGAGAAGCATCACAGGGTTGACTATAAAAAATTCCTGTACTAGTAACAATTATTCTGTATGTATTTGTCCTACTCTGGGTTCAAAAAGGGTTCTCCCTACTACTTTCATATACATCTTCCTTTGATATTGGCAGCTGTGGTTGTTTTTGTTAAGTCAGGGTTCTCAGTATCCATGCCAGTCCACTGGTAGAGGAAAACAGCAAACTTCAAAAAAGCCTGTAGAATGTTTGTGCTTGTATATAAATAATGCAAATAATCACAAAACATTCTTCATTAGGAGGAGCTGGTGACATACACTTCCAAGATTTCTAATGGGGAAAAAATGGGAGAGATTTTTAAAAAGTGGAAGCTTTTTGACTTCTAATAGCCAGACATAGTACATCTAATAAATAAGCAAAGGTTCTATGAAAAATAGTCTTGAATTGAAATTGTCTCTTAAATTAAAAAAAAAAAACCAAAACTTTAGCAATAGAAATTAAGCAAACAAACAAACAAACAAAATCTGTAAAACTCATTCTCAAAAAAAATTTAAAACAGTATTGGAAGAGAAATAAGTCAGAAAAAATTTCTGAAACCAGTGATTATCTGCTTATGTTTTTTAATCCATTTGGAAAAATAAGATTATTTTTCCTGGGACTGAAATAAGATATTAACACAGGCATATATGCAGTGTCCTTATGGATGAATAATATGCAATAATAGAATTTAGAGAATTATGTAAATTTCTTTGAGATATTTTAAGGATGGATGACCATTTCAAGATAAAAACAAATCTCCACCCAGACAAAAGCACATCTGCTCTGAAACATTCTCTCTTGAGAATGCATTTCCTGTTAGCAATTGTAAAAGGTCTGAGCTAAATTTACCTTGAATTCAAATGACCTATAAAAATCTTGAAAAAGACCTTCCAACATTCATTTTGAATGTTTTTATCTTGCTTGTGATACTTTCAGTTCTAACTGGAAGTTATATAGAAGCATGAAGTTGCTTTGAGAAATATCTCTACTGTTTCCTGACATAGTTTTAAGCACAAATGTTTTAATTTAACCAGAAAAGCACATTATCTATTGGTGACCAACCCATAGTCTTTGACCAGCCCATCTATTAAAGTATGGCTCTTGGATTTTTCTCATGTTTATCTGCTTTCATACAACAAACTAATTTTTGGAGTGACTTGAACATTGCCACAATAGCAACCTTCACAGTATTTTCTTTAACTATACCAATAGTTACAGAATAGGCAATAGGCAGCTCAATATTTTGTCATCAAGGTTATGAAACATCACAAAGGATATGTTTGGGCCACAGCATGAGAGAGCTGTTGTGTTCCTATGTGCCTGAGTAAAATTTCTGGTGTAAACTGGATCTGGCACTGGACAAGGACTAATCTTAATTTTATTAAAGGTCTTTTAAGCTGTAAGCCAGGAACCTTCAGAACTAAAACAGGAAAATACTTACCTCAAACTTAAAAGACATTTCTGCAGATTAAAATGCTAACAGGTGCTTTCTCCTTTGTGAAATTGTGCAGAAGCAGTTCTATTATTATGTCTAATAATGATGGATTGACCTTGGTTGCAGAACTGGTGCCCACCAAGACATTCTATCACTCCCCTCCTCAGCAGAACAGGAAAGGGACAAAATAAGATGAAAAATTTTCATGGTCCAAGATAAAGGTAGTTTATTAAAGCAATACTAAAGGCTGCATATGGCAATGAAGGAAAACAAAGGTTTCATTCTCTACTTAACAGTAGCAGGTGATGTACAGGCACTTGCCAAGAAGTAGTGCTTCAGTACATGTAGTGGCTGCTCTGGAAGACAAGTGTTATATCCCAACCCAGCCCCTTGTTTCCCCCCTATGTCCATGACACACATTATCCCTTTGTTTTTATAGCTGAGAATGGATCATATGGTGTGGAATATTCCTTTGGTCATTTTGTGTCAATTATCCTGGCTGTGCTGTCTCCCAAGATCTTGCACATCTCCAGTCTACTGGGGAGGGAGGAACATTGGAGAGGCAGTGCTGCTGCTGTGCCAGCACTGCTCAGCCAAAGCCCTGGCTGTTAGTGCCAGCACCTTTCTATCCACCAATGCAAAGCACAGCACTGTCAGGTCTGCCATGGGGAAAAGTAACTCCAATCACAGCCAGACTTAATGCTATTTCAGCATCTAGGCCTTCATTGTAAGGCTGTAATGCATTATTTCAAGCTGAACAACAGGAGAAAAACTAGGAGAAGTAGTGTCACCTTACTAACAAAAAAAAAGTTGTAGAATTTTGCAGCTATTTGCATTACATGAAACACTACTTTATTTTTGGTGACCTGTTTTTAAATTTGCTGATTATCAAGCTGATTATTTCTTCTGACTGTAGCCCTGGATGCCTGGTGAAGTCAGCAATATGTAAGTGTTACTAAATGTACTAAGTATAAAAATATCTATTTACTCCAGCACATGTACAAAAAAACTCTTTCAAAAATAAAGTCTTATAGAATTATGTTGAGATATTTTAGTTAGAAAACAAAAATATTTCATTTTCTTCATGACCTTTGTGTAGCTTTAAAAACTTAATATATGCAAACAAATAAATATGGTAAAAAATAGAGGCATTTATTAGATGGATGTGTGATGGCACTTCAAAGTGCTCTTAATATTATGGAATTCTTCCCTTAAATAAAAATTCCAACACAGAGAAAACCTTTAAAACATTCAAAATATGATATTTTTCAGTCCTGTCTTCTAAAAAATCCAATTTCACCATGATCTAAAAGAAGTTGTCACATAGTAAAAAGTTCATCATTTTAATTTTATTTTTATAATTATTTATTCTATCATGAGAAGCCAAGTATTTATGCTGGAAGAAAACAGATGTGGCATTACCATATTGAAGGATATTACTTCTCCAATTATTTTTGTTAAGTAGCAACACTTGCAAAATATGCTTTCTTTTCCTACAATTAGTCATTTCCAGATGTTTTTATTTCCTAGGAGTCTCATTCAAAACTCTTAGTTTTGAAATCCAGACACTGTCCCAACCCTTATCCCAGTAGGGTATAAATCACAAAGTAAAAATATAAATAATACATAATAATATTAGAAACTATTTTTTCTCTCCAGTTAAATATCATAATGTTTCTTCATTCTATTAAGATGTTCAAGTTCTTTTGCTGTAACTTAAGAAAGGTGGTCCCAGGAGTAATTTTTAACTTCCTGATGTCAAGTGCACCTTAGCTGTATTTTGACCACGTATTGTGTAGGAAACACTGGTGTGCACAAGTAAGAATTTCTTTGGCAGTTGCAAGTGAGCACTGCAACATAAAATGGCTTTCCACACACTCACTGATAAATAGTGCAGTCTCCTGAGCTCTACAAAAGTATTGTATTTTGTAGGTTGTTCTTGGGAAGTGAGAGGGTTGAATCTTTGCACAGAAAAGACGGAAATGAACCCATACTTTCACTTTCAGGTACTTTATCCACTGGAGAATTGTGAAAAGGTATATGGTGGCATTACTAAAATCATATATACCAAACAAGACATTTAAAGCAAGTCCTTTTGCCCTTTAAATGCCTAAAGATAAAACTAGGATGGAAAGCAGACCTAAACCCACAAAAGGACAGTATTCCTCTTTGATGTGGACAGTGTTGGTGGAGTTTGCTATATCCTGCAAAAGAACACAAGCGAGGGAGAGCAGAGTGATGCTGATTTTGTTCTTTCCACCAACAAAGATAAGTACCCAACACGAAGTGCAGGAGCTTGCAATAAGCCACTGCCTGCTCAGTTTCTGTGGCACCACTGTAGCTGTCAGACTTATTTAAATTTCTCCACACCAGCCCTTGTTTCAGCTTCAGTAGCACTATTATTTACAAAACATTATATGTGAGGCAGATGCAGTTTCAGGTTTTTAAATGACAACAAGCTTAATCCTATTATTCACTGAGGACATATCAAAGGGGGTGCCGAGGGCTGTTTTATCCCCTGCCTGTCATGACAGCAGAGGAGCAATTCAGCACCTGCAGAAGCAAAATCACATATAACTCAATGACTGTTAGTTTGACCTAGAAAATAGCAGACCGTACATTTATTTAATATTCAGTTCTACTAAGCAAGATCTCAGTGTATAGTTACTGATATCCACCCATTCATCTGCATAAGTACATGCTTGAGAAAGAAAACTTATTAGCTTCAGTAATAGCACACAAACTCAGTTCATGATCAGAGCTGAGCTGATGCTCTATTTCTACTCCTGTCCAGCTGAAATAATGCTGGCACTTCACCTTAAACTAACTGGCACTTGTCAACAAGAGGAGATCAATTTCCATGCTACTATGATGTCTAATTAAAATACTGTGTGTGCTGAAGACTTGTCACAGGTTGTTAAACAATTGAAGGAGCTGCTGGCATTAACTCCATTTTACTGGAAAATCCTGCTTCAGTTGAAACACGTTAAAATATTTTTCACAAAAAAGCCCCTATCAAATCTAAATCTGAAAATCCTATTAACTTCTATATTGTTATGTTCTCTAAATTTAAATATACCTGTTAATATAACTCTTTACTGCCTGCAAAACACAGTATAGATTTCCTAATACACCTGTCAATAAAATTCTTTACTGTCTGCAAAACACATTATAGATTTCCTAATACAGTTAATTTATTTCATTTCCTACAGCTGATATATCTGATCTGAATGTGACCTTCTTCCCCTGACAAGTTTTTAGCACAGGTTTTCAAATACCTAATCATTTTAGTTTCCTATATGAGAAGCAATATACCACTTGTGACTTCCCTTGTGTTAGTACCAGATCTACTCCACACATATGAATTTTTAAATTTGCCCTAGATGTGGGAACACAATAGATTCCAATTGTTTGAACTGGTAGTCTTATCTAGCTAAACCTTTGGTAATTTGTGTTAACCTAAGGGCAAGGCCAAAGTTCAAAAGAAGACTCAGAGACATCTAAAAATGCCATCCACAAACCTCCATACCAAAATCTTTCATCATAAGTAATATATATTATTTAGAAAAAGGTTTCAGATTTCAAGAGACGTTTGGACAATGCTCTCAGGCACATGGTGTGATTCTTGGGGTGGTGCAGTGCAGGGATCCTTGAGGGTCCCTTCCAACTCAGCATATTCTGTGATTCTGTTTTCCTTTTACCTGAAATATACCTCTTCTGCTTTTACCTGAATTCTGAAAATGCTTTAAAATAATGCAATATATCCCAAACAGCATCTACCTAAATGTACTTATCAACACGGGTAGCAGATAAAATCAAATACTGTGAAACGATCTTTCAATCAATTTTCAGACTGTTATCAATAGAGCTTCTATGTTATGTACCTTTATTGTTACTGCAAAATAAAATAATAATAATAATGAATGCAAACAAAGTCTACTTGAACAATCTTCAATAAAAGAATAAATGTCCTTTTGTAAGTTTTATTGGAAAAAATGATATATAACTAAACATTGAGCTCCATAGTTATTTTTAAATGCCTCATCTTCCAAATAACGTAACTGATCCACCCAATTCCATTATAAAACTCATTTTGTTGCCACTGTATGAACCATGAAACAGCATTTCCAAGGAGTCTTCATAGGTACTTTGGCATCGACAATTTTTTTTACTTTTTATTCAAGATAACAGATTGAAGTAAATACTTGGTTTGGCAGCAGACAGTAGGTATCTCAGCAGTAAATAAATAAAATCCATAAGCAAGTGAGCATCTTGACAGAAAGTATTTTGCTGGACCTCTTTAATAATTAAATATACAGATGTTTTCATTCTAGGATTCCAATTTAGTAAGTTAGAGCAAATTTTATGACTATCTTATGCAGTGGCAAATCTGAAGTGAAAATTTTAATTTTTTTTTTAAGTTAAAGCACTGCTACTTTCTATTGCCATATCATTAATTACATGTAATACAGGTGAAAATATGTTTATTAATTATGAAATATTTGTAGAAATCTTTTAGTATGAGATAATAATAAGTACTAGGTTATTCTGCCTAATTTTGTATTTGGTTACTATTGTTTAGTTTTTATTGAAATAAATGTTTCTTGATGTCATGTTGTAGGGCCCTTGGCAATGCTGAAAATCAGAATTAGACATACCAGGACAAGGGATGCCAGAGAAAGTTAAGCCATTTGGACTTAATTCTACAAAACATTTTAAAAGTAACGTATTTTTATTGTGTTTAATATGCTGGCATGTATTTAACTCAGTTACTTTTGTGATTTAATTAACCTATTCTTGTGCAATTTTCCAAATTGGCACAAATGAAAACTAAATAAAATAGAATAAATATGAGTACCCTCTCAGTAAATTAGTTCATGTAAACTGGTCACTTTACTACAGGTAGCCTTACACAGTTGAATTATCATATTTTTTTTTTTGGTGGCATACACATTCTTTTATCTCTGTTTGTTACCATTTGATGAAATTAATATCTTATGCTAAATTTATCTTTACTCATAATTTTTATGTTAATTTATAGGAGCAACAGCATACAGATTATAAGATACAGATATGAAAGTGTTATAGTACTTCAGAAAGGTTTAAAATTCTAAGTCTTAATTGAAGAGTTCAACAAAGGAGAATCTATAAATTCCTGGTTACATTATTTTAAGACCTACAAATCCCATTCCTGGGGCACTCATGATTCCTACGTGAAGGGATAGCTAATGATAATCTAAATATTTAGACTATGGCAGCACGTCTAAGAGCCCCAGAATCGGCAAGTATCTCTTTACTACACCCCCAAATTAGATGAAGAGCAGCCACATAAAACCAAGTAATTCTGACTTAAAGATGGATTTGAAAGATTCACCATTTGTGCACCATGGTGACTTCTCCACAGTTGTGGTGTCCCCTGAGGATGTTCCTGGAGCTGCCACCTTCACTGCTTGCCAAGTCTGGCTCTGTTTTATTAGCTTGACACGTTGCATGATGACAGTCTCGAGCCTTGGGTGTCTGAATTCCATCTTCCAACATATTGCTTCAGGCTGGTTGTTTCTAACTTCCCATCAGGTGCTGTCATTTTCCAGCAGTCACCTGTGGAGAAGTATCCTTTGTGCTTATTTAGCACACTATAGTTCCTGCTTCCATTAAATATATCTTCACCAGCTACAAGAACAAGGATCTGCCCTCCTGGGACAGTTTTGTATAAAGGTGAACTTTATAAGTAAAAGACCACCCTGGAATGAAGCCAAGAGACTACATTAGGTATTTCTCCCCAATAAATTTTATCAATTAGTTTATATGTGTGAGTTCTTACCTGAATATCTGGTTCATACCTTGACTAATTTTCTGTCACTAAACATGGATATTATATTACAGTACTGTACAGTGCAACTTAATTTCCTTATGAGAAAATTAATATCTTCAAGTTAAAAAATTAAGTGCAAAAGCACTGAAAATAAAAAAAAAGTATTGCCTCACTGTGTGTTCTGAAATAATTTCTTTTTGATGAGCTCATGGAATTTTAGTAATTCATAATTTACTGGTATATGCAGACAAGAAGTGTTTGTAAATATTGTACATTCTAAATAATGTGATTTCACTCCCATGAGATCTTCCATTTTTATAGAGTAATAACTTTGTTTTACAGCTATGCATTAGTTTTGAAAACCTATTAGCTGCCATCCCCCTTTGTATAAGTTTTCAAATTTGCAATTTCAGCATCGAATGGAGAGATGATATCATGGCTAGTATTTTTGCACTTGTCTACTTACTATTTATGTCTTGATCTTTTAGTCATGTGCAAAGTGAACAGATGTATGTAAAAGTACAAATGGATTAAAGAAGTGAGCAGAGATCTGCCTGTAGTGGGTATTAAACAATGTCCAGATGCATCCTCCAGCTGAGATTTACTAAGAGATAGAATTTAATGCCTATCCTGCTCTGGAAGGGAAATATTTGATGAAGTGATCCTTTCTTAGGCCACAACACAGCTTAGACAGTTTCTCTTTATTCCTTTTCCTGTCCAGTCAAATATGGATCATCTTTCACATATCTGCTATCAGCCACAGTGGAAACAGCACAACAAACTTGCTGTGGGTTTCATTTGACCTCCTACTTCAGGTTTTGCTTATTGGTTCTTCGATGTTCTCTTTAAGTATAAAAGCCCAGGAAGGTTTAAAAATATAGTTTTTACACACATGTTTAAATGACTTGGTTTATCTACCTTGGACATTTTAAAGGATTAGTTAGACTGTGAATAAATAACAACAACTAATCTGAAAAATCCTACACTGATGGGAGTGACCCCAGGCCAAGAAGAAGGAGAAAACCAGTGCTTGTTCTCCTGTGGACTTCTCTTCTGAAGTAGGTCAAATGTGCCCACATTCACAGTGCTCTGACCTGCATGTCCTCTGGGTCCTCCGTGAGATTTATGTGGCCCTAAAACATAATTATCAGTCATTTAGAATACTGAAGTTTGAAATTCCTGAAATGATGGTAGGATTGTGTTGCTGTCCACATGAATGCTGTTATAGTCGCAGTATCATACCAGACCTCAGCCATGGAGGGAGTGAAAGTTCTCAAAGGTCCTTGTGAATAATCCTAGAGGATGAGGAATGGCTAAGTAGCTCCCGCTTTCTCTACTTACACCATGAATAGTCTGTGGTCTCAGAAGCATGCTATGCCACAGCTTGCATCTGGGCTTTGTCTCAAAGGGATGCAAACAATTAATTTCCAAAGAGAATTAAATTATATGTGAATTTGCAGGATGGACTTCCACAGACCAATCAGAATTTGGGAGCAAAACAATTGGCTAAACTATTTGGCAAAATGCACTATCTATTATCTGATTCTCATTAAAAAATACATCACTAATCATTTCTAAAAGTCTAACTCTATATTTTTCATTTGCAGGTTATTTTTAGCTGCTATCCAGAGATTTTGTTGAAATCACAATCAGAGTGCTCATCCAGCTTTGAGGATTCAGCTTAAGGTGTCTATTGTTGTATTGAATGCAAACCCCATAATTCCTGCCTGCCAACATTTTGTTTCTGCACTGAAATGAATAAAGAACAATTCTTTTCAATAGACATTGCCCAACAGACTGTATGATCAGCGATCTTGCTAGCAGTTTATGCTTTACTATTTTGTCCCAGTGCTTAGTAATCCTCTTGAACTGGAGGCCATTACCTTCAAAATTGTCATAAAATGAAGCTGGTTTTCTCCTGCTATACTAGGAAACAGAAGTTATCTAAAGAACTTAAGTTCAACAGTTACAGGCTTACTCATGTGGTCCTTTCTTTCATCCTGAAGTGTATCTGCACAAAGACTGCAGTTTCTGTTTCCAAGCCATCTCATGCAGCTCTTGTGGTAGAATGTGAAAATGAAGCAGTGGGAGAATTGCTTGAGGAATTTTGCTGTGTGAGGAAATTCATCACTGTATGGAACTGGTGGGGCAATGCCACTGTCTTTTAGCTGCTTTCTTTGCCAGCCTTGGCTTGTGGCAGGAACTCTGCCAAGCGGGTGAGGAGAACCAGAATGTTAGCTGCACACTGAGGAGGGAGAATGGGAAGGTGACATAGCAACACACAACTGAGTGAATGAATTTGTATCCCTTAGATACAAATTTGGATTTTCAGCCCAAAAGAGTTTGCTAACCTTTCTGTTTTTAACTGCGCAGAGTGCAGTTTGTGGTGGGTTTTTTTTGATTGGTTGGTAGGGTTTATTTTTGGTTGGTTTGTAGGGTTTTTTTTTTACCATTTTGACGTATTTTCTTTCTCCTTAGATCCCCACTAGCAACTACAGCAGTACAAGCAATAATTGATTAATTAAATGGAAGGAGCAGAAAAGAGTAGTAAGAAGATGGCCGCTTAAATAGCGTTTTGCCAACAGAGAAATCATCATTTTGGATCACAGTGGCATTTGAATAAAGTGGAAAAGATAATTTCATACTTGAAAGAATTTAGTTTTTTCTAGTAGTTTTGCTGATGGTGCATTTCTGTTAGATTAAATAAACAGATCTTTACAAAATTGTGGTGGTTGGGGGGGGAACATCTCATAAGATCCAGAACACCTCCTTTAGGAAAAAAAATACCTTGAAATGGTAAACTACATCCTCAAATCCCTCTCCTCACACCCAAATATTTAGGGTAGAAATAGAAGCAAATTTACTACCTCAAATATTTGTTTAAAGAACAGTGTCAACCCATGTTCCAGGCAATGGAGGGAATGAGTCTGGTTCCATCTTGGTATATGGACAAAGAGGGAGGTGGATGTTTGGATTTGATTCTAATAAGGGTTCATTTGCTTTGTTTTATCTCATACTAATTACTGTACCTTTGTTTCCTATTCTGAGTTTTGCAAATAATAAAGAAAAAACCCCAGAGATTAATTCTTACCTTCCCTCATCTTGTGTTATGTGTGGTTGCAAACTAAAATCAAAGTTCTCCATACTTTTAAAACACCTTCAGTGAGGTGAGTGGGATACTCTGGCAATTTGAACACTCTCCAGTTTATGGCTTCAGAGAATCTCTGAGGTAATATTTTTCTTCTCAGCCATATTGCTCAAAAGCTAGTGAAATAGGAACCTTGAGAGGATAAGAATTTTGCAATCATAATAACAAAAGTGAAAAAAAAAAAAACCTGAAAGAGAGTAGGGCAGTAAAGAACAAACCTGCATCCTGGGGTTCCCAGGCAAGCTTGTGAGCCATGTACTGACTTTTGCCCTTTTTATTGTCACCAAATTGCGTGACCACAGGGGTAAAATCACTCTTATTAAGGACTGTCGTTAAAACTAATGATAAGATTTGACAGAAAATTTCAACAGACTGAGGGCAAGGCTGACATCTGTTAAAAAAGACTTGTCAAACTTACTTGGAAAATGACCAGAACCCCGGTGGTCTTGTCAAACTTCTTTTCCTTCTCTTGCAGGGGGAAAAAAACAAACAAAAAACCATCCTATGCCTGCTCCCATCAAAAAACCAAACCCACAGCCAAACCCATAAAATTGTTCATTAGTGTACATACAAAATACCTGCAGTTTCTCATATCTGACACTCATTCCATAATATATGATCTAGTGTTACATGTATGAGAAGGCTGCATATTTGACATGGTCCTGAAAACCTGATATATCAGAACTCAAGAATTAAGTTCATAAGACAGACCAGGAAAAATCATAAGGTGCATTTTAAAATCTTCATGGTATTTGAGAATGATGGAAAAGCCTCCATCAGAATTATGTTAATATTACAAAGTGGAGTGCTATTGGTTTGGTTAAGTCTGCCTTATAAAATCAGTATTTTCCTGAAATCACTATAGTTTAAGATCCTTTTTGCCCATACATGAGTAGGATTTTTTGCAATCTGCAGGAACAAGAACAAAGTTGAATATTAGCATAACCAAGATCCCTCAGCAATGCCCATGTGCAAGATTCGATATGCAAAAATATTTTCTTTCTGAGAAAATAGGTTCTTAATTTTTAATATATATATAAAACCCACAAATCAAAGATTACTTTCATGCAGTATTTATGGGTAAAAACACTAAACTGATGAATACACCATAACCTGAAGTTATGAAGTCAAGATCAGATTTCTGGAATATCTGTTTTTAGTCAAAGACAACTTACAGTTATTGAAGGAAAAATGTGCATTCAGTTGTCCAGTTCTGTCATACAAAGTGCCAGGATAGGTGATCTAATTGTTGCTTCCAGGGTAAAATCTATGAATGTGTTAATGTTATTGTGATTTGTGACTAATTTAGACATGTGCATAAGGGATTTTCTGAACCAGGTTCTAAGTTTTTAAATTCTTTTTGTTTCAAGTAGAAAATTCCAGAAAGAAGAGAATATTATTTTGTGAATCAGGAAAAAAAAAAAAAAACAAACCAACAATCCTTACCAACAATACATTTGGTTTTAATTGTAGGTAGTAAACACCACTTTTAGAAATTATTCTCGAAACTTTTAATTTTGGGTTCAGTAGTGAGATGCAAATATTTTTAGTCAGATTACATAAAAATAAGTCTATAAAAAGAAATTCTGCAGAGTAGATTACTATACAACTGGAAATATGTCTGCAACAATACAGTGAATAAGAGAAAGGATCTGAAAGTGAAAATATCTTTCTTTTAATTTTGTGGGTTTAAAAAAAGTCATCAATCATTTTCTCTTGCAAATAGGAGCTGGGCTTTCTCCTCTGTAATTTATACCAAACTGTCCTCTGACATTTCATTTTGCTGTTTTAAATTGTTGCAACTTTGTATAAAACATTTTTTATGCTTTGTGTATTGTAAATTAATTGCTTCTGTCAGATTAATGGCTCTTCTTGGGAATACAGGAAATTATGGTACACTTGACAGTGGTTTTTCAGTGTTCCCATGAAAACTGAAGGAAACTGATGCAAAAAAAACCTCCAAAACAATACAAGCCCTACTCGTCCCTGAACAAATAAAATAATAAGCAGAGCTTATTTCATCTCAGAAAGCGCCTGCAAGCATTGTCATATCAGATATTGGAGAGTAGAGTACATTCACCCTTCAAGGAAAGGCATTTTAAAATTCATTTCAGTCATTGCTTGTAATTGAGTTTAACAGCTGAAAATCCTTCAGTTGACCTCCTGTCTATCTTTGTTTCTTCTTCTAACGCAGTTACTCAGAAAGCAAAATGCTGACACAAACAATGTGGAATGACAACAGTAAATATATATATATATACACATAAACATATATACTTGCATTTGTCATATATGTAAAAAAAATTGTATATTGTATTGTTTTCATATACACAAATATGTATAATAAAGTTTTCATTGTTAAATACAAACAACAGATTTATATTTATATATATATTTTTTATCAACCATACCTCTACACAAAGAATAATAAAACTGTCAAAGCATCTGTTTTTGGAATGTTAGAACTGATGCAGGCAAATAATTGTAATTGCTTAAATGGTATGGGTTTTTTCCATACACAAAGAAAATTTCAGAGACACATGGTACAAAAAGTTCACATATGGAAACTAATTAAAATCCTGTCAGGGAGAGCCTATCATCTGGACTGAAGTGAGTGAGCAATGGAACAGCTCTGCTATAAAATTTGGTACAATAAGTTGCTTTTATTTGAAAATACTTGAAATATTTGAAAAATATTTGAAAGAATTTAGAGCTGAAATATGCTCTTGAAAACACTATTTTAAGCTGGTATTCTTCTTACTCCCTACTATTCTTTCAACACCTTGAAGTTTCTAGCTATAAAATACTACAGTCTGATTGGAATAGTATCCTAACATTACAATTACATCTGGTTTTGACAAAAACTTGTATTACCTTGTTCTACAGAAGAAAGATATGGTAGTAGAATATGGACAGCACAAACCAGATGAAAACGCCAGCAGCAATTCTGGATTTGCTGCCCTTTAAAGGAGGGCCTCCCAGAGGGTTGGTCCTACTGCCCCTTCAAACTTTTGGAAAAAGTACCAGGAATCATCAAATTGCCTAAATGGTTGGCAGCTCTACCTTTCTAAGGTTTTCTTAATTTGTTTTGGTAAATTCGTTAACAGTATTGGTTTTGTATGTAGCGAATAATTTCATTTCAGCTGTGTCCCTGTCCTATCAGTATTTCTTGAAAGTTAATAGCTAAACTATACACTTTTGAGGGAGGCACTTACCACTGCACTACCTTCCAAATACAAAAGGTGAGGAAAAACAGCTTTTACTAATTTTTTGCAAAGATATATTCTCAGACAGTGTGCAAATTTCATTTCTGTTTATATTTTTGCCTCATTTCTTTCCCAGCTAGAAGAACAGCCTAACTGTTACTTGTAAGGAAAGACCAAATAAAGTTTGACATCTCTCTACTGCCTCAGATCTGTCCAGCAGGACAAAAAAATGATTATCACCTAGGTTTTCTCTCTGTTCTACTCCAGTGCTTCATCCAGCTTCACTTCTCATACAACAACTTATTTCTCTCACAACCCTGAACAGGCTCACCTGGAGCCCCCACCCACACCAGTCATCCCAGGAACTCTATTTAACCTCAGCCTGGGGCACACCAGAAACGTAGACTCCAGCTCAGTTGTAACCTGGTTATAGACCTCCTGATCCTGACCTACAGACTGCTTTCCTAGCTCTGCCTTGTCACAACTTATCTGTTAGTAAATTGCTGCATCTCATCCTAACCTTGTCCTGCCTTGACCTCAGCGGCCTTGAATTACTAGAATTTTAATTTGATTTATTGTGCCACATATACTTATTTACAGACTGAAAACTATACTTTGCATTTGTAATCATCTTTCTTAGTGCCCAAAGGTCCCAAATATACTCTGTACTAGTATCATAATCATTTAATAAGAGTAGGCCTGGAATATCCTAATTTCTGCAGTTCAAGACAAACCTTCTTCAGGGCTCAGCAAGGTTTGCTATTGACATGCTCTTTTCACTTTATCTTTTATTGTTTCAATAGTGATGGTCCCCACTTCATAGACAAACAAAGCTTGGAGCTGCTCATCCAAGAAGTGCTTATGAGATATATTTCTGGATAATTCAAAAAGTCTGTTATAAAAAATATTTTGCATGGAAGTAGCAGCGGTATTATATTTTTGATTTTCATTAAATTTCAAAGATACCTTCTAGAACTGAGCCAGAAGGAGGCAGAAAAGATGCAGAGGAAAACACACTCAAAATAAAAAATAAAACAATTAAATGTGTAATAAAACAGTACTCAAGTGCCTAGAAACTGATTTTCTGAATAATATTATAATTTCTTTTACTAGCTTTTTTTGCTATTTTTTTAAACTAGAATATTAAATGTAATATTCCATTCTTCAGTAATTTTTTGTTTACAATCATACTGCATTACCAACTACATGTTTCAATTAAAAAGACAACACGTTTTATATTGTATTCTTAGGAAGTTTGAAAGTGGTTTTGTCAAAATTTGAGGAAATAATGGACATGTCAGGGTAGAATAAAAAATCTTTAAGTACATTTATTTTAATTGCAAGATGGAGAAGTAGGAGACAATCCTGTGAGAAGAATCAAGTAAAGGAAAGCTGTCTCTCCTGTGATTATGTGGGAGAGAAGGATGTAACAGCCCTAACTTCAATTCAATCGAGGTCCAATTTATTCTTAGGTAACTTCTGCAGGTTTCTGTTTCTTTCATGTCAATAATGAGCACAGAAGAGGAAGTTTTGATTACTAACCTTTTTTAATTAAGGATTTTATGTGGATAACTTCTACATCATGATTTGTTTGCTGATTGAGTAGTAGAGTTTGGAATTTGGCTTTAGTTCCTGTAGAATAGTTGCACATACACTGTTCATGTATAAATACTTTGGACACGGTTTAGGAAAGAAGAAATATATTTTCTTAAATAGTATTGACTTATGAATGGTGACTGGAAATCAAATCAGTAAGTGCATCTTTAGATTATTTCATATGTGAAGTCTGAATGGTGGATTTGTGTTTGCAAACTGGTTTCTCTCCTCCTGTATATTTACTGTTAAAAATATGGTAATGTTCAATTTTTTTCCTGGTTGCAGGACTCCTGGACTCCTCATTAATGTTTTAAGCACTCTTTGTACTTATAGTCAAAAGTTTGCACAACAGCATGAAGGACACAGTCATTTGCTGCTGCTGATGGATTTTTAATGTAACACTTCAAAATTTGTTTCTTGTAGGTAAAGCATAAAGCCTGACTATGCCTAGGAGTCTGGTCTAGAACAAATATGATTAATTGATCTGTACAGCCTACACTGAGTTTGAATATAGTCCACTGAAAAAACTGTGCATCCTGCTACCTTGTAAGATTTCTGAGATCCAAACTTTGTTAAGCAGTCACACTGAAGCAGGACCAAAATAAATCATTGAAGAGTCTCTAAGCCAACAGATATCATCAGACTTGGAGTTACAAGCTTAGACAGATGTCCTGAGACTGCACTATGCATCCATCTGTAATCAGAGAGAATGAAGAAGAAAAATTTCACTTGTACCTCTACCGTGAATACAAATTGAATCCAAAAAGCCAAGGCACTTCTGCCCACTGCTTTTGAGGAACTCTGACATTGCATTATGGGGGGGACCTAGACTATGTTTGCATATTTACAAGTGATATACAGATATTAATCCAGGAATACTTTTTAGAAATCTATACGTCACAGAAAGCAGTCATTCTGTACCACCCTCATATTCAGAAAGTGTGAAGAGGAAGGAGAGGAGATTTTATACTTTCATTACTTTATGGCTACAGCATATCAGCTGAAAGGTTTCAACAGCTGTCAGAATTTTTTTCCCTCTGAAAAATCTTACAAGAAATAAAATCTCAAGTAGCTTTAGATTGCCAGTTCTACCAGTAATGGGAGCACTGGAAGTCCTGCCAAGTCAGTACTTTCACGGCATTTTTATTTGGTTGCAGAACAAAGAAACTCAGGATATAGATATGCATATGAGATTAAATGTAGATTTTGTCCTTCAAATTCCAATTTCAATGCCTTTGAATCTCACCCAATCAGCATTCTTGATTTTCAGAGCCTTTCCTTGTAACCTTCCTGTGACAGTTTCCTGACACCTCTTGCTGTCAGCCACATTCAATCAAGATTCAGAGAGAGTGCTTGTAATTTATATTTTAATTTGATTCTTTTAAAAAGTAACTCTGATTCTGTCTCTCAGAAGGGACTGGCACATTAGGCAAAAGCACAAACAAACAAACAATAATTGGAACAACTAGTGAATTTTAATTTCTATCATTTTTATTTCGTTCTATTTGATTTGTTGCCCTGATTTACAGTCAGACAACATATCCATAAAATTTCATTCTCTACTCCTCGTCAAAGTTATTGCTCCATTCATATGTTAACAGAGCTTCAGAAAGCTTTCGTATCTTCACAGCAGACTAGATAAATTAGCTAGTGAATAAATTTATGATGAACTCATTGCTATGAGTGTGTCTATCCAATAATTATGTTCTGCTCTCACTGGGTCGATTACAGAATCACAGAATCACAGAATTACTAGGTTGGAAGAGACTTTCAAGATTATCAAGTCCAACCCATGCCCTAACACCTCAACAAAACCATAGTACCAAGAGCCACATCCAATCTTTTTTTAAACACATCCAGGGATGCTGACTCCACTAGCTCCCCAGGCAGACAATTCCAGTACTTTATCACTCTTTCCATAAAAAAAACTTTTTCCTGATATCCAACCTATATTTCCCTTGGCGCAGCTTGAGACTGTGTCCTCTCGTTCTGTCTGTTGCTGCCTGGTGAAAGAGACCGACCCCCACCTGCCTACAGCCACCTTTCAGGGAGCTGTGGAGAGTGATGAGGTCACCTCTGGGTCTCCTTTTTTCCAGGCTAAACACCCCCATCTCCCTCAGCCATTCCTCACAGGGTTTGTGTTCCAAGCCCCTCACCAGCCTTGTTGCCCTTCTCTGGACATGCTCCAGCCCCTCCATGTCCTTCCTACATTGTGGGGCCCAGAACTGGACACAGCACTCAGGGTGTGGCCTCACCAGTGCTGAGCACAGGGGAAGAATGACCTCCCTGTTCCTACTGGCCACACTATTCCTGATCCAGGCCAGGGGCCATTGGCCTTCTTGGCCACCAGGGCCCACGGCTGGCTCGTGTTCAGTCGGCTGTACCAGTACCCCCAGGTCCCTTTCTGCCTGGGCACTGTGCAGGAGCACCATTCCCAGCCTATAACATTGGAGGGGTTATTGTGGCCAAAATGCAGGACTCAGCACCTGGACTTATTGGACTTATTGGACTCTGCCCATCCATCCAACCTTTCCAAGTCTGTCTGCAGAGCCCTCCTACCTACCAACAGATCAACACATGCTCTCAGCTTAGTGTCATCTGCAAATTTACTGATGAAAGACTCAACACCCTCATCCATGTCATCAATAAAAATATTGAACAGAACTGGCCCCAGCACAGAGCCCTGAGGGACACAACTGGTGACAGATCCCCAGCTGTTTGCAGCACCATTCACCACTCTCTGGGCCAGCCCTCCAGCCAGTTCCTAACCCAGCACAGAGCGCTCCTGTCCAAGCCACGGGCTGCAGCTTTTCCAGGAGTGTGCTGTGGGAGACAGTGCCAAAGGCCTTGCTGAAATCCAGATAGACAACATCCACAGCCTTTCCTGCATCCACCAGGTGGGTCACTTGATCATAAAAGGAGACCAGGTTGGTCAAACATGACCTACCCCTCCTAAAGGCATGCTGGCTGGATCTGATCCCCTGGCCGTCCTGTAAGTGCTGTGTGATAGCACTCAGTATAACCTGTTCCATTACCTTACCGGGCACTGAGGTCAGGATAACTGGTCTGTAGTTACTACAATCATCCTTCCCACCATTTTTATGAAAGGGTGCCACATTGGCCAACTTCCAGTCATCTGGAACCTCACCAGTGAGCCAAGACTGCTGGTAAATGATGGAGAGAAGCTTTGCAAGCTCATCTGCCAGCTCCCTCATCACCCTGGGATGGATCCCATCTGGTCCCATGGATTTATGAACATTTAAGCTGCTCAGCAGTTCTCTGACTGCCTCCTCCTGGATAACAGGGGGACCATTCTGCTCCCTGACACCATCCACCACCCCAGGAGGACAGTTGTCCTGAGGACAAGCTGTCTTCCCACTAAAGACTGAGGCAAAGAAGGCATTAAGCACTTCTGCCTTCTCCTCATCTGCAGCTACTAAGTTTTCTCCCCAATCCAATAAAGAACAAAGGCTGAACTTACCCTTCCTTTTACCATTAATATATTTGTAAAAACATTTTGTATGATACTTTACAAAAGCTTCTAAGTTGTTTTAACCGAGCTTTGTCCTCTCTAGTTTTTTCCTGAATTCCCTAGCAACCCCCCTAAATACTTCCTGAGAACCTGACCCTCCTTCCAAAAATGATGCATCTTCTTTTTTTTTCCTAAGTTCCTTCAAAACCTTGTTGCCCATCCAGCCTGGACGTTTGCCTCATCGACTCATCTTTCAGCACACAGGGACAGTCTGTTCCTGTGCCCTCAAGATCTCTGTTTTGAAGCACTCTCACCTTTTCTGAACTCCTTTGTTTTTACGGGCTGCTTCCGAAGCAACTCTCTGAATAAGTTTCCTAAATAGGCCAAAATCTGTCCTCCAGAAATCCAGTGTAAAAGTCTTATTGATGTTCCTCCTGATTTCACCAAATACCAGGAACTCTATAATTTCATGATCACTATGCCCCAAGCAGCCTCCAATCACCACATCTCCCACCAGTCCATCTCTATTTGCAAACAACAGATCTAACATAGTCTCTCCCCTGGTGGGCTTACTCACCAGGTGCAACAAAATGCTGTCCTCCACACACTCTAAACATTTCCTGGACAGCCTTTTTTCTGCTGTATTAAGTTCCCAGCAGATGACTGGTAGGTTAAAGTCACCTACAAGAACAAGGGCTGGTGATCCTGAAAACATTCTCCAGCTACTTAGGGAATAACTTGTCCATCTCTTCTTCCTGGTGGCCAATGACAGACTCCCAGTAGGATGTTGGCCTTCCCCTTAATTCTTACCCACAGGTACTCGACTTTATAGTCATAAGTTTCAATAGCCATGGCATCAAAAGCCTTCCTAATATAAAGGGCCACCCCGCCACCTCTTCCTCATTTCCTGTCTCTTCTGAAGAGCTTGTAGCCAACCAGTGCAGCACTCCAGCTCTGTGAGTCATCCCACCACGTTTCTGGGATGGCAACTACATCACAGCTTTGATGTTGCACCATGGATTCCAGCTCTTTTTGTTTGTTACCCATGCTGCATGCATTGGTATACATGCACCTCAGCTGGGCTACTGATTTCACCCCTAACTCAGACTTACCATCCTTGGGCCTGCTTCCAGAGAGCCCAGCTGCATCCTCTTCTCCCTTCAAACTCTAGCTTAAAGTCCTCTCAATGAGTTCTGCCAGTTCATGAGCTAAAATTCTTCTGCCCTTAACAGAGAGATGGAGCCAATCCAGTTCCAGCAGGCCAGGTGCCAAAGAAGTTGCCCCATGATCAAAGAACCCAAAATTCTGCTGATGATACCAACCCTTGATGATCAAAGAACCCAAGATTCTGCTGATGACACCAACCCTTGAGCCACTTGTTGATTATGTGGACTCATTCCTTTCATCATTTTCCTCTGCCACCAAAGGGACTGAGAAGAGCATTACCTGTGCTCCTGCCCTGTTAACCCTTGACCCAGTGCCCTAAAGTCTTTTTAGTTGCTATGACACTCATCTTTTCAATCTCATCACTGCCAGCCTGGAGTATCAGCAATGAGTAATAATCAGAGGGCTAAATCCGCCCAGAAAGCCTCTCAGTGAAATCCCATACCTGGCCCCCAGGGAGGCAGCACACCTCCCTCTGGGATGGGTCCTGCTGACATATGGGGCCCTCTGTCAACCACCACAACTATCCTTCTTTTCTTTTTAATCTTAGAGGTGGTGATCTATCAGACAGGTGAAGTATATTTGGGAGGCCTACTTGGCAGATCATTTTCTTCTACACCATCTGGCTGACCCTCTAGATCCGGGGCCTCATACCTATTCTGAAGTGGCACCTGGGTAGGTGATGTGGGTCAGAAGGAATTTTTATTCCCCCTCCTGAGCAGGGACCCATTTCCCCTCCCCTTCATCCCCCAGGTGTCCTCCTATTGCCTGACACTGGGAGACATGGGAGTCCTGTGACTCCTGGTGGGTCTCCCTCAAGTAAGGAAGGGTGGAACTCCATCAATCTACTTCCCTTTCTCTTTACCTTATACTCCTGAGCCTTAGAAAGGGTATGAATTCAATTGCACTATTATAATATTCATACTGCAATTATACCTTTTGTAGTGAGAACAAACAGCCATTAGAATAATCTTTCTTGGGAATTGGTGGATTCCTCAACAGTGAACACCTTTAGGATTCATCTTGCCTAGACTATATTTTCATTAAAAAACTGTGATCGAGATGATCCTTTAGGTACCTTCAAAGCTGATATTCTATGATTCTGTGAATTATTTCTGATCCCTGATAGGATGAGAGATCAAATACCTTCAGCACAAATGTTAAAATAATTTAAATTTGATTTCCATAACATTCATGCCAGAAAACAGCATTTCTTTAATGTCTGTGGAAAATAAATATCAGAAAACTTGGAACCTGTCTAAATGATTAATTTATAATACTAAGGAATCTTCTGAGAGATTCTGGTTTGCTCACCATACAGTCTTTAATATTAAGATCTGAGGTTGGTCCTGGACATAACTTGGTGCCATAGCTGGGCAAGGAGATGAATCTACAAAGAAGCCATTATATTTATTTCATCTTGCAGCCATACCTTTCAACTTTGATAGCACAGTAACAGTTTTTAATAAACTTGAAAGAAGGAAGTTGTTTCTACAAATGTGTCTGGTAAATCATGACAAATATTCATAGCCAACAGACAACAGTAGCATAGATTTTGGACTAGTATGGTTGTACAGGAATGACATGACACCCATTTCTAGAACTGATCACTGAATTTCTTTATAGATGTATTTTTTTTAGGTTTTTTGCCCTTCTAGTAAACATTTTTTTCAAATAAAATGAAATAAATTGTGTTAGGTTATTGGAACTTCTTTTTGAAATGTCCTAAGCAGGTTATGTTTTATTTTCACAATGTTAAACCAGAATCATCTTCAATGACCTCATGTGTGAGAAGATAGAGTGTGTTGATTGAAACAGAAATAGGCTTTATTATTCATGTTTATTGTATTGCTGCTTAATTGAAGAATGGAACATATGACACAGAAAGCATTAAATAAAATTTCTGATACAACCTTTTAGAATTGACACTCCAAGCTTACAAAGAACTACCTTTAATAAGGAAGGAACTGGATAAGGAATGAAATGGTTTCAGTGGTTTTGAGACTGACTCATCAATATGAATTCTTACTCTTGCTGCAAATTATTCTGTCCTGGAGAATTTAGGTCAATGGTTCATCATTTCCCCGTAAGGGCTGTGGAAACTTACCTTTACATCTCATGCACTTTACCAGAGTGTAATTCACCTATTATTTCAAATTGCCTTGCTGCCTCTATTTATAACATTAACAGTTCCCAAGCAGACCAGACAGGACTGTAGAAATTAAATGTACTTCTGAAAGCACTCAGGTGTTTGTCTTTTGTTTTTTTAATTTCATTTGTTTTCTCCCTTTATCTGAGAAACTAGACATTTGATTATATCATGGCACTGCAATAAAAGAGGAACAATTTCTGAAGAGGAGTTGTAAGCAGAGCTGATGATCAGCTGAGGCAGCTGTCAGCTCTGGGAATAGAGAGCAAATAGAAGTACTGAGAAACTGTTGAGATGAATAGAAAACAAAAATGTTCACACATGTAGAGTCAAGAAGAAAAGAAAAACATACTCTAAAAATTACAGTAGAACACAAAAACCTGCAGATTTACCCAAATTAATTCATGACAGTCTAATTTCCTGAAAGAATAATTCTTGATTCTTATGTTGCTAGTCAGGATTACAGTGGTGTCTATACACCATCCAAAAGGAAGATATTTCTAAACTCTGCTGTACTGAAGTGAAAGGGTCATGACCTTTCAGTGACAATGACCTGACTCATTGCAATTTCACACACATATTTACACAGTGACATATATTTAGTCATTTATGCAAGAATTCCCATACACGGCTGTAATGGATTTCATGTGCCAATCCATTCCTCTCAGAAGAAAATTCACATTCTAGCTCAATTTTTAACCTGATACAGAACTTGAAAATAGATTAGGTATGGAGAACTGCTCAGAAACATCAGCAGGCAGTCACATTATCTGCCTATACAATGTCATCTGACATTCAAAATAAACTAGTTCTTTCTGGATATTCTTCCCTTAATCTTAATTTCCTTTTATTGTGCATTAAGTGTTTGCACACATATACACACCCCTCCATGAAGCTACATGCATATCTAATATATCTAATGGGGTTTTTTTATTTTCCAAGGACTTTGGTTTGAAGATACCCTTGGATGACAGTTCATGCTATTTTCATCACATTCCTTCTGAAATGTCTGTCAGGCTTAGTTTTGATGACATCATCTGTTTTGTCCTTTATGCTTCAGGTCAAAATTTAAATGAAATCTGAGAAAACTTTGTCATCAAAGTCTAAGAATGAGGTAAGTAGCATACAGCAAGACATCCTGTGTGGAAGTGGGAAATCAGACCTTCCTGTCAGCTCCTATTCAGGATCTTTGCAAGTATAATGCTATCTCAGTTTTAATCCAGCCTTTATCCTTGAAGCCTCAATGCATTTCTTTATCTGATGCTACTAAATTGAGTTAATGACAGGTTTTTTTAACAAAAGTTTAAAAAATAGAGGACAATATTCCTAAACAAAATCCTGTAGTGTAAGTTGTGGTATGGCAGTTTAAGAAGCTGATGAGTTGGCTAGTTTTTCTTCAATTTTACCAAAATATACATTGTATGTTGTGGTAGAAATGCTTTGAGCTATTCTTGCAGCCTGATATATCCCAGCTTCCCCTATATATATATTTTTGTCAATGTAGCTCTTTCTTTTGCCTTGTGATTTCCTGGTATTTGAGGGAAAATAGTGAGTTTGCTCTATAATACAAAGATATTGTTCTTCCAGTCCTAAGTAGTCAATTATATGATCTGTTTTTTCTCTCCCAGCTGAGGGTTCTAAGCAAGTACAACTCCTGAATGTGCTGAGATTAAATTGGACTCTAGACCTTCAGTGAATAATAAGCAACTGGCGAAATACCCTCATCTTAGTTCTGTCATATAACTAAGTGCTGATTCGACTAGGGAAAGAGAATTTAAATAGATGTATATGCATTTGTGCACCTTACATATTTTCTCAAGGATTTCTTATTAGATTACTGAGACAAAACATGGCTTTACTATTAATACTGTTAAGTCAATATTTGAAACAAACTTGTTTGTTTTTTTTTTTTCTCTTCTGACTCATGGAACCCTAGACTGATAAATTCCAGTTGGGGAATATATTAGCATATGTAGTGCCTGCCAAAATAGATTCTGGGACTTAATCAGAAACCAGACTTTTTAAATAAGTTCTTCGTGTTTCATATTGAATGGTTTTACAAAAAGAAGGGAAGATACAGAGGAAAGTGGTACAATAATTTAAAAAATGATTGGGTTTTTTCACTGAATATTTTTATCATCAGTCTGCCTCATGATCTCTAAAATTAAGAAGCAATATTAACTTATGAACTTATAAATACATCCAAGACAAAATACATAGTACATAAAATTTCCAGGAGGAATTCCTTCCTCTAAATGTTGCTAAGTACAGTATAGTATAGTATAGTAATAAAACTGAAACAAAATATGTAGCAATTGAAAAGTCAATCTGTTAATTTGCAACAGATTTGGTGCTTAAATTTAAAATGCAGAAGGAACTATGATATAGAGTTTTCATTGAAACTAATAATATCCCTGTCTTCCCAGAGATTTCATAATCTCTTCAAAGTTTAATAAAAAGAATTGATGATAGAGCTTCAGATAAGTTCATCTTCTTTTAAAATTTCTAGATAACAAAAAAATCATTGAAATGTTTAAGTTTACCCATGTTTGGTGGCTGTAATATTAGTATCTTTTATATTAGTGAGATCAGAAGTTCATCTTCAAATTATGAGGTTGTTGCAACAGTATCTCTAGCACACAGATATATTTTGGAGTTTTCCACATAGTTATTCTGAACTATTGCCATAAGTTATAAAATTCCAGTCAATTAATATTTAGGAGTTTATATATTTGAAATTTTTATTTGATATTTCACAAAAAAATCTCCTATAATAATCTACTCTAAAAGTTTGTACATACAGTTTTTTATATATATAGAGAGAGAGACTGAAATTAATACCAGAAAATCTTACAATAAGAAAACAAAGTTTGTAACTTTGCAGATCTTATTAGTTTTCTAGTATTCCCAAGTTTATGCCTGTTCAAACTATTTTTAGCACACATAGACAGAATAAGATGTAACAGTCATGCATTATTTAAAAGTCATACCTTGACAAGTGACAACAATTGAGCATGACAATTTTGGAGATTTTTATTTGTTAAGATTTCACCATAGTCACTTCTCAGACTTCTTCCAAAATTCCTGTTGAATAATAGTTTGAAGCAGCTCAGCAACAGTACTTTATTCTATTAAACTAGAAAATTCCTCCCCAAACCATCTGGGCTGGCAGGTGTTCATCACCAGGTCTAGGTTGCTATGAGACAAGATTTGCTTATACTAATTACTCATGTAGCATGAAACTCCAATTTTGCTCATTTGAAAAAACTTATGTCTACAAGGGCATGTTACCAGTACCTGTAAAGCTCAAGGTGTAAGACCCAAATTAATAATGCCAGAAAAAGAGAAGACAGGGACTACTCATACATGTGAAACCTTCCAGGTTTGCCCCTAGCTCTCTGACCCATGGAGAGTAGTTTATTATGAATGATGTGTTGGTGTTTGCCTCTGTGACACAGATTAAATCACAAGGCCAGCTCAGTCATTCTGTTTAACTAACAGAAATTAAGCGCATATCTCTGAGTTCGAGCCATTACAGTGTTGAATTTTTTCCTGTGAACCTTCCTAATGCTTTCAGGCCTGGGAGAGGAGAAGGCAGGAAATGGTTTGCAGTTCAAATACTCAAGTTATGATATTTTTCTTATTTATGTTAAAGTGAAGCCTAGAAGATTAAGGTAAGATTAACACAGAATTCAGTAGCCAACATTATGAATAGCCAATAGACACCCTACAGAATTTTCCATATTAGAGTAGAAATAACATAAGGATAAAATTGAGACAATCCAAAATCAGTATATTTTGGGATAAATTCAGGCAATATACTCTCCAACCCTGTTAGCATTGTAAATAAAATACGATTCCAATTCTGAATCAAAAACTTCCCTACACACTTGCTCACAAATACTCCATATAACCATCTAGCCACTTAGTGACTGTAAGCCACATCAAAAGTCAAAGATAGATTGGAAGATGTCTGCAAGCACTGATTATGTTTCCACCCAGCTGAAGACCCTGAAAAGAGATTGAGTTCATTTTGAACTCAATTTGTCCAGGTTCATTTGTCCAGGATTTCACAGTCATTGTGATTTCATTCAAGTCTGTGTCAACCAGAGGAGCCAGCATAATGAATAATGTAATTCAATGGTTACAACTTCTTATCCCTGTGTCCAGGGGAGCATACACCTACTTTTCTTTAATACAGTAAGTGTAAAGTTTTCTAAGAAACTAGAATATAGGGAGTCCTCAGGCCACTTGGATATAGTTCAACACAGTCTTCCTTATGAGTTTTTTTGCCCCATAAACCTTACAGAGCTTGTGGAAATGCTTTTGGCAAGGAAAAGGCAGATTGTCACAGTCTTACCCATAACTGGACAATACTGTAACTGGGCAATGCTGAGGCTTTGAATTATCTCTGATCCATTGATTCCCCATTACCCTTACTAATACCAGTTTCTCTGGGTTTTTTTCAAATACTCAAAATAAAGTTATTTTTCTCTTTACTGTTTGCGTTTATACTGATACCCAGCTAAGAGATTCCTAACGAGCAGCCTTTATTCAACTGCTAAAGCATCAGAGATTGCCTTAGACATGTTCTTTGCCAACTCTTTTTCATTGCCTTGTAGCTGCTCCATGCTAAGCCTGTAAGAGCACTAAGTCACTCTTTGAGGATCCTGCAGGAGGCTAGAGGACTGAGCCTCACATTGCTGAAATTGAGTCAGATCCAGTAGCAGCATCTATATCTCCTGAGGTCATGCATTCCAGGTATGTAATTAGTTCAAAAAACATAACAATTTTTTTTTTTGCAGTTGAATTTTTTTTTTCTCTTTCATTCATGTCCTGTTGATTTTTGGTGTACTCAACATGACTTGTGTGGACTGACTCCAAGAAGGTGACTCCAGGGAGTTGTAGCTTCCCCAGTGATTAATACTTGATTATATCTGTTCTAGAAAATGCATCCATCTGGTTTAATTAGTATATAGGGGTTCAGATTATATTTTCCTTTGTCTTGATGGCACACAGCCGCCTTGACAATAAAGCAATTTAAAAAACAAAATTATTACACTTGATGTGACAGACAAGTACATGATGAGCAAAAAAATCCATTAGACTTTTAATTCATAATACTAATAAGCAACAGGCAGCTGTCCACAGGACCAGTGATTTTTAGTGTGTAGTTTATGCAGCTTTTTTCTTTTTTTTTCCTGATTAGACTGCAGGCTGGTATTCATTCAAGATCCTTCTGGGGAACTTTAACCATCCCCAGCTCTGTCTAAATTGGTAAATCATAAGGATAACAGAAGTGGATCCTCAATAATTAATCACATGGTGCTTAAGACTTGAAATCCGTATGTGTTTTGAAGGTTGAGTCAGGGCTGTTAGAAAGGGTATATTTCATTTCACAAAATTCTAATTTTTGACTGAGGGCGTAATTTTGAATGTCAGTACATTCCTCAATTTTCATTGTCTCAAAATACTAAGTCTCAAAACTCCAGTTAACAATGATGAGTGGAACTATTGGAATTCTTGCAGAGCCTCCCCATTTCAGATTGTAAAGAAATGGTCCCTCCTGCCTCCCAACCTTTAAAGTTTCCATAACTAAAAAAAAATGTTGAAAAGAATTTTAAAAATAATCCCCACAGCAAAAAATCTTGTGGCAAGAGATGAAGCCATGTAAGTTTTCCTTTCCATTGTTGAATGGAATAATTTGCCTGAAATCCTTAAATTATTATTCATTCATGCAGCAAAGAAACTGAGAAACTTGTTGATTCAAGGGAAATTTGATTATTTCATAATTCTTCAGCCAATTAAAGGGAAGCAAAAGCTGGTGCTGTCTTGATGTGAGGGACAAAAAACAGGCATTTAATTTTCTGGTAGTGCAAAATTGTAAATTGAGAAGGAAAAAAAATAAAAATAAACTAAATTTATCCTAACATTTTTTTGCTGAACCAAGTACTCAGTGCTTTTCTTTATAAGGTCAGTGAAATGTAAAAAGCTGTATGGATATTGTGAGATTTACATAAATTATTGATGAGTACCTTCTTATTTTAATTTACCTGCAGTTTATCCCACTGACATTGCATTTTTGTTTTATATTTTGTTTGCTCACAGGAAAAAGAATTATCAGCAATTTGTACACAGTATACTACTAGCACTGGTTTTGTCCCTCTATACCTGCCTCAGGTGGTCTGAAACATGAGTTACAACAAGACAAGAAAGTTAGTTTTCCAAGCCACTGAACAATCAATTAATATGGGTAAGGAGGAGGAATATGAGTATTCGTTTCACACAAAGGTCTTTTGCTGGAGAGCATTTGTTCATCAAACAAAGAGTCCACCATGTAGCTGAATAATAAGACAATTTGAAAGACTGGACATTGCCCAACATGAGCTCTTTATAACTACACTCATGCTGACACAAGCAAACAGGCTTCCTGAATAATCCAGCCAAAGAGCTGATGCAAAGGAGAAGTAGCACAAACAGTTCTTTTCTCAGAAAGCACAAAACTAGGAAGAAAAGAAAAAAGGAATCATAGAAACAGAATAACATATTTCTGACTTGTGCAACACCCTTCCAGTAATATGAAGGCTGTTGAATACTTTATCATACTGTCCTCCTGTGCTCTCATTAGCTCTTGTCTTCTGAAGTCAGGTCACTTAGTTTCCAAATAACAATTTAAAAAAAAATATTTGTAACTTTTAAACAGTTTTCAAGTTAGAATGACCACCCTTACAATTTATTTTTATAGATGCAAATGCACATCACTGTTGACACAAAAGAGCAAAGAAATACTGTCTTTTCTATTGTCCTCTTAGATGTCTTCAGGCAAACATCTTTTCTATCTGTTAAATCAAAGTTAGATGCAGCCATGAAGTTGAGATGCTATGCATGTCCAGAAATAACCTGTCCAGACATCTGCCAGAAAAAGAATGAAAAAGAAAAACTTTCTTTTCATTCTTTAGTAGTGAATATATAACCTGGGGCTTTTAGTCAATCCTTACTATTACTAATATAGACCACGAGAGCATGTGTATGAAAACACACATACATAACCATCCAAGGTAGGAAGAAAGAGCAGGTGAAATAGTTACAACCACAAGAAGGATGCAGAAGATGGTGTGGTGGGTGTCACAAAGCTTCTGCTGGGCACAGAATACTGATTTTGCATATCTAAAATACTAATGAAATGAGAAGGGGAGACTGGAAAAAAGAGTTCTGACCTAAAAGAAGAAAAGAAAGAAGGAAAGAAAGAAGGAAAAAAAGAAAGAAGCAAAGAAAAAAGGAAAAAAAGAAAGAGGGAAAGAAGGAAAGAAGGAACGAAAGGAGGAAAAAAAGAAAGAAGGAAAGAAGGAAGAAAGAGCAGGTGAAATAGTTACAACCACA
>WBND01000359.1:299648-361478 GCA_013398595.1 Tychaedon coryphoeus | reverse complement strand
AGAAAGAGAGAAAGAGAGAAAGAGAGAAAGAGAGAAAGAAAGAAAGAAAGAAAGAAAGAAAGAAAGAAAGAAAGAAAGAAAGAAAGAAAGAAAGAAAAAAAGAACCAAAAAAACCCCCAAAAATCTAGAACAAGAACCTGAAAAATAAGCTAACAGAAAACATACCTAGGAATTTTGGATAATTTTATCAGAGAAAAATATTTTAATGATAAATTAATAGAGAAGGTAATAAAAATAAATTGCTTTTTATTTATAGCCCTATTAGTACCTGGATACAATATGCTAAGCTCCTTCAGCCACCAGTTTATTGTGGCAATATTTTTATTTAGCATGATTTATTTTATATTCATCAAATATTAAGGATGGGAACTCTTCTCATAACTCTCTCCTAAACATTAGTCAGGTTTGGAATTGTAAGCACTCAAAATTTAAGAAAAGAAGACTCTTGTTTTCAGCTGTTTAAATCGGTGAGATCAACTCAGAGGTGACTTTTTTCCCCCCTCGGTGCTAAATGAAAAAAATTGCCCTCATTTTTTCTAGATCTTTAACCTTAGTTTGGCTATGAAATTAATAGGTATGAAATTCCAGAAGCTTTTGAGGAGGCAAGTAAAAAATTAACAAGAAAATATTAGTACATTTTTATTACATTATATTAATACGTTACAATTGTCATGGTGTTAAAAATGTGAGGGAATCCACAAAAACCCCTGAAAAAAAAAAACCAAACCCAACAAGGTGATAGATGCGACAGAGCTCGTGCTTTATTCTTACTAACACAATTTGCAAGACGGGTCTCTTAAGAGTTCTGTTGCTGGGTAAGATTCTAAAGGAGAAACTAACTTCAGTACAGTATATTTCATTTAAAGGACCTGTCATTCATAGTTTCAGAAAAAACTGTTTTTGTGTAGCAGGTATTCTCAAGATGCAAAGTCTTCAGAGAGATTCATTAGCAATTTAATTCATTAATGAATGAATTCCAGATTTCTTCTGCCTCAACTAATGGTTAGATATCAGTATTACAACTTCCCATGGAAATTAAAAAGGAAATTTTGGGATTAAATAATCTTTTCTATTTCTATTTCCCCTTTATATTTTCACTGGAACTGCTTAGAAAAGAATGACCATAACCATAGGCACTCAATATATAATTGGCTAATCTGGGTGGAATGCTATTTTTTTATGTTCAGATTCAGCAAGCCTCTTGCAAAGCTCAGCAAAATCATAGATGAGTTTTATGACCTCGTAGTGAAGAAACTTTTCAAATAAATAGAAAAAATCCCCATATTTATTGTGCAAACAAAAATTTTTTTACAAAGAAACATTATCAACACTCAAACTTAAATCTGAGGTATGCTTTCATAAATTGTTTTCAGGAACAATGTTAGACATAAGACTTGTATGACAGTCAAAGGTTATATCTCCACGGGCTTATAAAACATTTGATCTACATGCAAGAGAACTCCAGAGGAAAATGTGCTCATTTCACCCCACTCTGAAGTGTGGTGTATTAAATTTAAAAATCGCACTAAACCCTTTGGAGAGAAAAATCTTCTATCTAAGGACTAGATTCAGATAAACCAAACCAAAATACACTGCCCCAGCCAGGAACAAGTAGCTGGTATTTAGTAGAAAAAAATATGTGTCATTTCTAGGGCTTATTAAAATTATGGATTACTTTGATTTAAAAAAAAATATCAGATTGGATTTCTATCAAGAAGCAGTGAGGAGTTAACTTCTTAATAATTGATCTCAATTTAAACACTGGTTTTTTTCATGAGCTATTTTTACCTTGGTAGAAAGTTTTTCTTTCCTTGCTTAGCAATCTATAAAGTTTATCTTAGAATATATTCTGAATAAAAGTGCTAGGCTCTAAGGTCCAACAAAAAAACCAAAATCTGATTATAAAAATAATTTCCATGCTGTGGTCTAATAATAATTTTGAATACACATATTTTTTCAGAAGCCTGTCAACATAATGAAAAATTATTTAATTTTCAGCACTGGTCTTGACTACCTACACTTTACAGTTTGTGACGTCCAATCAAACTAATGAAAAAATGCAGGATGAATTCTATATAAATATTTAGCAATAAAGACAAAGTTTTTCTATTATATTAATTGTAATTTTTGATACACGAACACTAGTAAGGTAGTATTTACCACATTTTTCTGCATAATAAAACTATACTTACTGGGATAAAAATTCCAGAATTTGTTTTGTTTTGCTTTCAGCTTTAAAAAGCAACTTTCAAGATGTTGAATTGGAATTCTTGCATCCAATACTAGGTAGTTATCTAAAACAAACAAACAAACAGAAAAACAAACAAAAAATAAAAAGAAAGTATGATCCTGTAGTTTCACCATTATGTCTACTGGACATGTACACAATATTAATATTTATAGAAAAAGAACAAAACTCTTTATTAGGTGACTTACAAAAGTCCAAAGTTACCACTAAAATGAAACTGTATACAACTTCTTCTTACATGTCAAGGTTTTTTGGTGATACTTTTTCAGATGAGAATTCCTCTGATTTTTGCACACCTGATTCTAGTGCATGCACCTGGACATGTGAAATTGACTTTTGCCTAAGCACCAGTGAATTCTAAAGACTATAGGAATAATCCAAAGGTCACTTGCGTTGTACGCTGACACCTTTTCCTCATGTCTATTGATAGTAACAGGAATCAGGCACTCATGAATGGAAGGCACAGGTTGTTGGTACCACCCAGTCTATACACCATAGAGATTAGACTCCCACAGTTTTAAGAACATATTTATTTCTCAAGCTTGGAGGGAAATAGAAAGTTCTAAAATTATATTTCTGTATTTTATGTATTTCTTAAAGAAAAAGATTTAGTAGGCTGGATAGCCTTCTACTGAGGAAATAGTATGAAAATCTACAGTTTAATTGTTAGACTACTGACTGTCTTCAATGTTACTAAGCACAAATCCTCAAGTCCTTCTTCAGTTTGCATTATACTGCTATTGAATGAAGCAACAGCAGCAACAAAATAGTGGCAGGCCAAAGTCTAAGAGTCCATTTGACAGGGAAGGTTTAATATAAAACTGTAGAATTCTTTTCTCATCTACTTCCTGCAGGACAAGGATCCAGAATCTCAGCAATTACACAGAAGAAAGATAAAACATTCTTAGACACCAGACAGTCTTTCTGCTGGAAGCTAAGGAGCTTTCTTAGCATGCAGAACTTTGAATTCTAGTTTCCCATGGAATGCTGAACCAGAGTATCACTCTCATTAACAACTCTTTAGGTAACAAGAAAAGTATAAGCAAAACCCCAAACTTATTGTACCATTGATATCAAACAAAACAAAACACAAAACAACCACAAACAAACAAAAAACCCCACAAAACCACAACAACAACAACAAAAACCAACCAAACAAACAAAAAGACCAACATATATTCCAAGTAGCAATCCTCTGAATTTCAGGCTCCAATTTCTAAGCGGCAGTTTTAATATTTGAGTTACAGTACAGAGTAGTGTTCAGTAGCCTGATGAGTAGCTCATAGTCTGATCATAACTCTGGAAAGGAAGAATAGTTTAAAGGCACAGTAACTGCCTGTTTAACTTGAAGGCACCTAAATATTTAATTGGATCTAGTCTAAGAAGATATTTGCAGGACATTCTTCTAACATGTAACTATCTCTTCTTACATGTACGGGACAAACACAGCAGAAAAAGAATTGGTACTGCCTTAACTGATAAGTTGCTCAAGTTATTATCCTTTACTATTTGGAGAAAATTATTTTTCTTTTCCATTTCATTCACCACAAAATGGAGATTATTTCACACTTTGACTCAAAGAAAAAATGCTATTTAATAACTGCCAGTACTAATTCCTGGATCAAGCGTATTTTCCTTGATAGTCTCCAGACTGAATGCCTTTACCTTTCCATTCATTCACACATTAGTTATAAGATCTGACAGGATCACAATATACAGTAATATTGCTGCAGGGAACATAAATAAATATTTTACACTTATGAATGGAATTTATTTTTCATTGTAGCACTAACTTTTGCAAATGTAAGTCAGAAGACTCTGCAGACACTCCATAGGACAAAAATGAGGTTCTACTCATGTGATAGAATTTGCTAATATTCTCTCAAACTGGAAAAATAGTCCTGAAGGCAGGGTAAGAGATCCTGCCTCTGACTGAGGCATTGGGCTCTGCCCATCACGGCATTTCTGTGCTATTTCTTGGTCAAAAAATGTGTCCTTCAGCACTCCATGAGGTTAACATAAGCAGGGTCTGCAGAAGCACTCGAAGAATGGTGGCTTGAAACCTCCATTTTTCTTCCACTCCTCCAAAGTGAGGGAGGTACAATTACAGGTGAATCTGTAAAGGTTTAAAACTCTTTTTACACAGATTTGAGATCTCATTATCATTCCCCAAATCATTTTGGCTAACAAGTACAGATATATTTGTGCCTTACCCTTTTCACACAGTCTTCTTAGAATAGTTGTAAGAAGAAATACTCTTTGTAAATATAATATTCTTTCCTGTCTTAAAAGTAATTTTCTCAATCCCATCAAACACAATTATTGACACTGCATTTCTCAAAGTAAATCAAGATTTTATATTTTAGAATGTACGTGGAACCCTGCTGGGACAGAAAATAGTGCTTGTAGAAATTCTCACATCCTTTTTAGACTCTGTTTTACATTAGTCCATTCCTTGGAGTGTCCAATACGAATAGATATTTACAGGTTTTTAGCCAGAACTTTTCTTTTTTTTTTTAATAATTTTTCAATTCTGGCATATATGTACTTTATGCCTGTATGCCATGATGTATCCTTAAAATGTTTTATGTTCTTACTAACACTTAAAAGCAAAAGCATTCAGATTCCATTATATATGTATATGTCATTACAGTGATTAAAAGTTTCAGGGGCTCATTAAAGTCAACAATAATAATTAAGAAGAGAGAAAAGAACAGTTAAAAAAAAACACAAAAGAAGTAAAAGGGAAAGCAATTTTGAAATGCAGTTTTAGACCTAAGATTGAGCAAATAAGTGAGAGAAGATGAAGCATAAAACAAGAGCCATTTTTGTATAAGTATAGTTCACTAAAATTAAAGTAATAACCTCATTGTATATGAGTTGTTTTATTTAATAATTATCTAATAAAAGGCATTTTTATTACAATTATTTTTGTGTTGGAGACGTTGCTTAGAATTTTTGAGAACAACATCCAAGATAATGTTCCATTATTCATACTAATCTTAAACAAAGATCATAGCTCAAGGGGTTATTTAGAAATACTTGTTTCTTTTAAAATAGACAATATAGTTCATTCACATGTTGTTCCGTAATAACTTCAGATTTAATTTTTCTGATTATTAAGGGAAAGCAAATTGTACTTTGTAAGCACATATTCCCTTACAGATACAAGGATTAATTTATTACTTACATTTTTGTTTTGAGTTGGATAAATTATGAGGGGTGATACAAAGACCAGTGATGGGAAACACTTACCACTGTTAATGTACAGATTTGAGTTCAGTACATGGATGGCAATTACCCTTGTTCTATTTTCTCTAACCCCTCAACTCTTGTCCACACTGCAGTCATTTATATGTGCCAGTGACAAGTGAGAAAGAACTAGGAACAAGTGAAGACAAAAGGTTTTATCTTCCTTTTGAATTTGTAAAAGTGGCTGAAGTGAATTCTGTAATTCGTGTCTTATGATATCCCATTCAAAAAAGAAAAGAAAACACATGCAAACAATAAATAACCACAATATCTCCATATACTATAAAACATTACTTACTGCTGAGAAAATACTTTCAGTGGGATAGAGGATCTACAAAGAATTTTGTAGCAGAAGATGCATAAGAATAAACTGAGAAGAAAATTAGCAACTAGAAAAAAAACTTTGCAACTATAAAATTAAAGATCTTAAGTCTGATTTGAATATGTGTATATGAGTAAACTCCTGTATTGTTTTAGATTTATTTGATTATTCTCTCATATTCGGTTCAGTAGAATGTGATTCTTAACAGTGACCAGAAGGAAACAGCACTTACCACTACTTCTGAGATGTTGCAGTAAAAACCAGCACATACTTGTAGAGTTTTAAAAAATGAAGTTCAAAAATAAAGAAATAAATAAAGAAAGAAAAAATAATTGAGAGGAAAGCATACCAACATGACTGGGAGAGGAGAAATATTTGCCAACTGGAAAAGATTGAAAAGGTCACACAGATTTTGGTAATTTCTTTAGTGACAAAGAGACTAGAGAGGGTAGCAAGCCATTTTGGTTTTCTTTCTGCTCCTCATCAAGGCTGACCCAATCTCGCACTTAATAATTACATCTCTTTTATCAGAAAACAAAAGTGCATCTTTGAAGTGAGACTCCAGGAGCCAATTAGGTAGATTAGTTTCAAAACACACAGGATGCAGCAGTTCTCATTTATTGACCCTTGGATAGCTGTGCTAATGGTTTTGTCTCTATATCATCAATGTATTCGTTCACTTGCAGCTACTTCAGTTTTTAAAAATGTTAGGAGCTTGGTTAGCTACCCCAGCCTGGCTGGAATATGTGGGCTGACTGTTGAGCTGTATCATCTGTTGCTCAGTTTTAAAAAAGAGAACAAAGTCAGTGAAGTGGAGTGTCAGCTCAAAGTCCAGGTCTAAATGTTCCGAACTGTGATTGCTTTAATTGGCTTTATCAACAGAAATTTTCTCTGCAAACAATGTATTGTTTATCTAAGATAGAGCCAGCAACACTGTCAGAAAATGTACACATTTTTCACTTACTACATAAAAATAATGAATGAATTCTAGCTGGATTTATTTTTTTCAAACCTTTTCATTTCTGTATTTTAAATTTCCATATCATGTTATTTGTAATAAGATAAGGAATCTACAGCCATCCCTTTCCCTGATAGTCATGAACAATATTTTGCTCATAAATAGTAGAATTTCAGTTTAATATTTTAACAGGAATAAGTCAGATCTTATCACATAACATATTTTCCTCTTGACCTGTTGAAAATCAGTATTGAATCTAGTTAAGGTCAAGAAAAAACTAAGAATTGAAACATGATGATTTTCAATAAATATGGAGCAATATGAAGGTTACTACATAATTTTCATTGTTGCTAACATTATAGGGAAAAATACTACTAGACCAAATTTATGTTATCACATTTGTGCTGGTGATCACTGTACTATGAAATCCATTAGACAGTTCCTGAAGGAAGAAAAAACAGTTCAGGAAGATTGTTCTTTGAAAAATATCATTAGGGTCAGGGTTCTGTGAAAAATAAGTTTATGAACCTCAGCCTGACCTAGCCCTACCCCAGGGGTAAACTGGGTTTACAATACTGAATTTTACCACTTGATTAATAAATAGGTTTTAAAAGACCTTTTATTTTGATAATTTTGTTGATGACTTTTTTGTTGATGAATCAAAAAAGCATTTTTTTGTACTTTTTTAATGAAATCTGAACACTGTGAAGAAAAACTAAATTTTGCAGGAGAAAATGAGTTAGGGTTAAGAAAAGGGAGAGGGAGAGGGAGAGAGAGAGGGAGAGGGAGAGGGATAGGGAGAGGGAGAAGGACTCAGAGAAGCATAGGGACAGAGACAAATATTCCACAGTCACGGTGGGCAGGAAGCCACAGGCATTTTGGAAATTAAGTTACTTAGAGCTCTGAGGACAGCAGAAATCCTCTTCTAGAATTTATGACAACAAAGAGACAAGTGACTTGATGTGTTATATGGCTGAGGTATCAAATACAAACGGTATACTAGTAGATATTTCCAAATAGTGTAAAACTATTTCAGTTGCAGAATACGTCCGTAAAAAAAATATTAGTTTTATTGTTAATAGGGTTACAATGTCAGATCTACCATGTAGCCAGTGCACTTCTAGTGAAAATGTTCAGCTTAGTTACTGAGCTCACAGGGATTAGGAGCTCCATTTATTTTCTTGCAATGCTTTCCACTATGACTTCTTCAAACTTCATAAAACCTGTGCTGTAAACTTTGCACTTTTTCTTACTAGCTGGGTGGAATTATTATATAGGAAAAAAAACAATTTAAAAATAAATACAGTGCTTGTGCTGTGCAGAAATATGGTAATAGTGTTGATTTACATCAGACAAAGATCTGAGTTCTCAAATGGAATTACTTAATCAAGCAATGAATAGTTTTACTTGGATCTATTTTTACTTAAAACATGCATTCATCTTTTCTGTATATATTCAATCACTTTCACAGTTTAGGTATGTGACACATCAAATCCTCTAATTTTTTTCCAAAATTATTTGTGACAAATTGACACTCTCAGCACCAGGCTTGTAGTGCTTTATATGATGCATGACTTAAACAGTGAGTTTCCCAAATGGTCAAGTATCAGTTGTTACAGCTCCTTTATATAGCTGTCAAATCTCTAATTCTGGGAAGGTAATCTTAACTATTTCTTGCATTCTGTCAGCAATTTTTTTCTCCTCATAGTGTTGAATACAAATACCTGTGTTGAATACAAAGATCTTTCAGAAATAAGCCAAGAAACTTCATGGAAACTTCTTTGCCTCTGGAGTGGAAACTCTTACTGAATGAAAGTCATGACTATGAGATGTTCCATAATGGAAATAAACAGATGATTGCTTCCTTTGCATGGGGATTTACTGCAATGCTATGAGTAGCACACCAGAAGACCAGGTTAACAGGGAGGGTTAGAAAGTTGTAGATTGCCATAAAATTGTAAATTCTCAGATCCTTACATAAAGAGTTTCTTCAGCACATTAACCTGGTCTTTGATGAGCTTTTGGGGTTTTTTAAAAATGCATACAATTTATTGTACTTAAGTGCACCTCTTGAAGCTACTTTAAAAGATGTAGAGTCCCAACTGGACTTCTTACAAAAAGACTTTTTAACGATTTTATCACTCTTTAAAGATTTAAAACTAAATTTCTATTTTCAAGAACTCAATTCTAAGCTGCAGTTTTGAAGTTTGAGAAGGCCAAAGATACCTTTCATTTCTTTTGTGAAAGTATGGATTTCATGAACAGAGCAGCAAGTACGCTTTTTGACTTTAAACAACTTTGATTGCCAGAACATTTCAGGGCCATTTCTTTAATCTTCTGAGAAGATTCTCTTGATGACTCAGATCATAAAGATAGATCTCATTTACTGAGCTGTGCAAGCAGATGAAGTTTCTGACACTTTCATATGTGTTCTTTTTTAAATAATCTTCCTAACAGAAGAACTTAAGTAGATGAAATATAAAATAGACAGTTAATTATGAATATAGAAAAACTGCCTGAATTAAATGAGGATTGTTCCCTATGAGCAAAAAAGCTTTAGAAGTTGAAATACGAAACTTTTTTAATGATTAATATTTTAAAATTGAAGGGAATCAAATGGAAATACAGCTGAAAGTTACCTGGAGAGCTCCATAGAAAGGGTATGTTTAGTATAGCAGATTCTTATGGAACTTTGCGCATACATGCTAGGGAAAATGAAAGTGAAGAGATTAAAGCTATATTCAGAATGGAGATTTTAAATTATTTGATAGGGAATGAGAATTTTTTTGTGTTAGTGATGAGTTGACTGACTCCTTTTACAACCCTATTTTCTTTAAATGTAAAGAGATCAGGAAAATAGTTCTGTAACATATTTTCTTTCTGAGGCAAATTAATTTTTTTTTCTGTTTGTATTTATTATATATATACACTTATATATACATTATGTTCCTGGGAATTAATTTAAAAATTGCAATTGTCTGCAGTCGCAGTCAGTTTCCAGTTACCTATGTAACAACTGATAGATTTCAGCAGTAAGATTTACCCAAAAAAATACATAGCTGGTAGTTTCAAAGCTAATCCTGACTTCTCCAGCTGAGACACATCAACTCATTTTAATCAGATTGCAATCAAGCAAAAAAAAAACAGTTGAACAACTCTGAAACTTTCAGAGCTCCAAGAAGAGTCTCAGTTTCCATATGTATTCAGAAATTCAGTAAATCCAATGCTTTGGATGAACATCACAATAGACATGTTCATTCCTGCTCTGTATTAAAACGTTAACTGTAGAAGGCCACAAACTGTCTTTTTAAAGGTATATTTGTTTCAACTTTTCTCTAATGTAATGTAAGTAATTTGTAAATAGAAGGTGACATTCAGAATTGCCTCACAGCAGGCATAAACTCTGCATTTAACCTGTAAGTCTCTGTCATGTATTAAAACTGAAGGCAGGAGGCTAACTGTGATCTCCATTTGCTAATAAAATATTTCAGAAACACTATTGTTAACTGAACCAGAGACTGCTATACTTTACACTTTATAAATCAGACATTAACTAAGAAACAGAGCTGATCATATCCTCTGTGGACTGCACTCATTGCTTCCTTCCTCCCTTCTTCCTCTTATTTGTGCTGTTGAAATCAAGGCATTGGAGAACAATAGATCTGCTGACCCTGAGAGGATGCCATAATTTTCATTGTGGTATTCCAACAGGCAACACATTTATGATTGTATCACAGGCACATGGGGTTGGAAAAGCTGAAGTAACCACAGCACATGGCTCTAGAGGACCTCACCTTTCTCTCTGCTCACCTAATAGTCTTACTAACCAAGCTAGTTTGGAGTGCTGCTCATCAGTCCATACTCCTCACACACACACCCTGTTCACCCTGCTTTCAGGAAGATGCAAATAGGAAAAATAATGTAGTTTAGAGAGCTATTTGCTTGTTGATGTAGATCAGCTAGGCTTAAGGATAGCAGAAGAGAGATGGTGTGGATGATACTCAAGCAGAGCTAATCTGTTTATTTTAGGTTTTAATCTGTTAATTTTAATCTGTTTCTCTATTTTGAAGCGAATGGCTACTGTGGCATAAATATTTCATTGAGTGACTACAACATAATACGTGATAACCTGTCATGCAGCAGCAAAACCATATTTCACTAAGAATACTACTCATCAGCAAGCACATATTTTTCATTAGAGACCATTTTGAGAGACACAACAGTGCATTTAGAAAAACGCATAAAGAAAAATGTGAGAGAAGAGCTAGCCAAGTAAAGACCAGCTTCTAGACCCCACTTACCTGCTTTTATCTTAGATATTACTGACATATTAATGGGAAAGCAGAAATTTTCTCCTTTGTTGCATCTTCTCTTGAGACTAGGAACTACGAAAGAGGATACCCTATCTCGTGAAATGGAGGAAAAGATGGAAAAAGAACATAATTTCAACAGCATATGGTCTTTTTTCAATCACTACCAACAAAAGCAGCGTGGTCTGTGTGTCAGCACAGCAGCTAGGAGTGCTCCAGGGAGTAGGAGGCTGTATGGACCTTCCTTGTGCTCCACAGCCTCTGCAGGTCCACAACACTGCATACTGTAAACCGATTCAATGTAGGGGTAGCCAGATGATTCAGACACTTGTTTCCCTATAGTAATAAACCCCACGTAAAAAACTCCAAACAAACAGATGAATAGAGAAATACCTTTAAATTTATCTGAATTTTTCTGAGGCATGAATCTCTTTTCAGGCCAGAGGTGTTAGAAAGTGAGTAGCTCTGTTGTACTCTTTCTTCATGGATGCTAGCAATTTCACACTGAGAACTTACTGCCTGCAATTCTGTAATAGGGGAAGTGGTACTTCAGCTGCTAAAAGCTGACATGGAAAACAATATGTGTTCTGAGAACAAAAAAATACTAGTAATCACTGATATTCATAGGTTTCATCTTTCTTTACTGAGGTCTCTAGTCATGACTTCTTGTGTACTTAGAAACGTTGGAAAATTGGTCCAGAAAGTTACTTGGAAATTCCCCATAATAATTCAGTATATCTACTGAATAATACAATATAGTACAGATGTGAAAGAAATTTAAATTATCTTACATTTTAATTTCTTTTTATTTATACTGTCACTCTATTCAAAAGGACAATTTTCTAAAGGTATAAGCTTTCCCCTAAAGTCTGTATAAAAGAAAGTTTTTCAGGAGTGGAAGAGAGATCTATGGAGGTGTTCTTCTGTAATCTTGTTACAGTTGAAACTTGTGTTTTGTTCCTTCCACCCAGACCAAGGCACTTCCAGCATGTGATTACTAAGAATTTTCCCAGTCACCTGTGTTGGTCAAAAAATTTTTGACCAAGAATATATTTTTCCATAAAGAGACCAACTGTTTCTTAGCAGAGAAATCCTCCTAGGTACAGGCACCCTGACGTGTAAGAATCTATTCACAAAGACTTTTGATTGATTCATGTGAGTTTTTTCTCGTTATCAGAAAGAGAATTCCCCAAATTAAAACCTTTACCCTTTCCTTCTTATGTGTATCCACACTTAAGCTTACAGACAAAAAAAAAAAAAGAACCATACAAACTATTTATCCTAAAAGTTTTGTGATCATCCCTTCTCAGGGTTGAGGCAGAGGGAAGAAGAGTCTGGACTGTGTTTAAAACAGATACTTCCTGATGTAACCCAGTGAGACAAGCCCCTGACCCGAGCACCTTGCAGCACTGAAGCAAGGCATTGCTTAGTGGGGTATTGTGGATGCTGGAGAATGTGCAAAAAGTGTGAGGCCAGAAATTTCCACTTCAGGCTCTACAGTCAGCTCTCTTGTCAGCTCTCCAGGGAAGGTGAGAGAAAGGTTATCATGGAGGCCTCCCAGTGACTGTTGCTTCAATAAACAGAAAACACATTGCTGAGCCTGAGGACACAGGTGTGGGAGTAAGTTATTAACAGATACTCAAAAAGGGGTTGGAAATGGCTTCAGGGTGTTTCATGCTTGTTGATGATGCCCTACACCAACTGAAACACTTAAAACAGTTCTGTGGTTGCAAACTCCTGTGAGTGTCATTCTTAAGATAATCAAGCATGTCACACTTTCAATACCAGGACTACACGCTTCTGCTAACATCCCACTTGCAACCCTTTGCCACTGAATCTCTGGTTGCTACTGCTGCTGCTGCTGTTACAAAGACAGAACTTAAGAATGAGGCTTAATATCTTTCCCTTGATTAATTTTAAGAGAAAAATCTTTCTTTAATAAACTTGAGCGGAACCCAGAATTAAGACCATTTAATGACACTGTTACTTGTGGGAATAACATTGCTGGAAAAATTAACTCTCTAAGAAAATAATTGCTACTTTGAGGCAAGTTCTCATTTTCAGTTACCTTTCGTATCCAGACCAAACTTTTATGCGTCTGGGTTTGTGGATGGGAAGAAAAGTACGTAGTTCTGAGAGGCAGACATTTTCAATTAGCAGTGTGGCCTGGCTGCCAGGAGAGCCAACTGTGTCCTGGAGCCCATCAGGCACAGCATCCCCATCTGGGCAAGTCCTGCTGCGCTCTGCACTGCTGCCTCCTCACCCTGAATATTGTGTGCAGTTTTGGGTGCTGCAATATAAGGATATAAAGCTATTGGAGAGTGCCCAAAGAAGGGCAACAAAGACAGTGAAGTGTCTGGGCAGAAAGCCTGGAGTAGGGGCTGAGGTCACTTGGTCTGTTCAGCCTGGAGGAGACTGAGGGGAGAGCTCATTGCACTCTGCAACTTCCTCGTGGGATCAGTGCTGGCAGGGGCAGGCTCTGATCCCTTCTCTGTGGTGACCAGTGACAGGACCTAGAGAAATGGCCTGAAGCTGTGTCAGGGAATGTTTAGGTTGGATATTAGAAAAAGATTCTTTACCCAAAGGGTGGCTGGGCACTGCAACAAGCTTCCCAGAGAAGTGGTCATAGCAGTGACAGAGCTCAAGAATCATTTGGACAACACTCTCTGGCACATGGTGTGGGATGCCATTTCCAGAGCTGGAACTCAATGAGTTGGACTTGGTCCTTGTGGGCCTTTCACGAAATTGTATCTCAAATAAATACAATAAATCCAATGTCAATGTAAACATAAAGCAAATGAATTTTATCAATACCCAACAACAATATTTATTATTTTATTATTTGCTGTGGACATCAGCTGAGTGAAAAAAAATAGATTAGTAATGCCAATCTACTTTTTTTTTCAGTCTTTCAAAAGCTGTGGTTATTGTGACTTTTCAAACCAATGCATTTGCTGTGAAACGCTATTCCAACAGGGGATTTTTGGTATGCAGGTACTAGCAACTACTTTTACTGCTATTCCTTCACTTTGTATAAAATATTTGATGTTGGAAGACATATAGTCCAGATAGTACAGTGTCACTGTGCAAACTGGAACAAAAGATGGCTTATTTCTGTGGCAGCAAAATATATGAGCAGTAGAGAAACTCAGTCCTGAATCCTCAGCAGCTTTAGAAGAGGGAATCATGGGGTCATTCATGTCAGGCATTACTGAATCCGTCTCTCAATATGCCTGATGAATAATGTGATCATTGTTAAATTCTGTTGTTTCATAAATAGAATCCAATTTTCCTTTTATGTCCATTTAGAAGGTTCAAAATGGAATTGAAAAGCTTTGTTTTGTAATTAAGGCAAATAAGCACTTTTTCTGTGAGGGGAAAAAAAGACCTCTTCATTTCATCCTCAACCATTTTCCTCCAATTATTCAGTTCAGTGATTGAACTGAAAAATTATAGTGCCTAACTGCTATTCATTTATCATCCAGGCCAAACTGGAATTGCAGTTATTAATCAAAGTGTATTATGATGGTTGGCAAAATGAATCACTGTTCCTCCAAAATAAACTCCTTGTAAGTGAAAACTGACACATCTATGATATATCAAAAAATGTTGCCATTTCTTCTGGTACCTAGCTACAGCTTTAGGGTTCTACAGGATCATTTCTGAAAGTATTTATTTTGTGGAAAACACAAGCACAAACAATTTAGGGATATCTGAACTATATTATGTAAGAAAAAATTTCTTTGAGTATTCAGTTAAAACTTATAAAAGAAAGCTCTGAGAGTTTTACTATGCTTGCATAATACATTTTCCTAAATATTTCACATGAATTTTGTCTTGAGAATTTAACGCCATATAAAAGTTTAATTAAATGCTCGTGTAGGTTTTAGGTCTTCATGAAGTTTGATGAGGACAATAAAACTGAAACAGATTGTGCTGATGAACTTCTGCTTGTCTTAAATTAAGAAACAAGTATAGCAGCATTAGCAAATTTTCCATTCCAACTTCATAGACATTCAAGTGTTCAAATAGACTGCACGTATTTCCAGCTTATGAAAATGATATGAAGGGGAAGCAGAACAGCCGTAAGAATTGACTTGAACTCTATATTGTTGATATACGAAGCACAAAAACTATTTTGCTGTCACAGTTTTTATGTATATATAAATACATATTGCTTGATTAACTATGTTTACACAATTTCCATGGAAAAAAAAAACAAACTATAATTAAATTTTGAAAAAAAAAGTAACATATAAAAGAAAGAAAATTCATAGGTGTTTTTAATGAAACAAAATAAATCCTTGCTTAGAAATATTACTCTTAAAAGCACTCAAATTAAAATGGACAATTTCCAGGCAATAAAGCGTAGTTAGATCTTAAATTGAAATAATATGTGCAGGATTTTAGGATGGTATCTGCAAATGCTGAGCAGTATTTCCTTCAGGCATGCATTTTGATTCACTTTTTTCTTTATGAGGACTTCACAATTTCCAAGAAATTTCTCATAGGTGCTTTTTTATCATATAAGGTCCAAACTGTTGCAAAAGAAGTGGTTTTTTTGGTGTTTGTTTGTTTGGTGTTTTTGTTTGTTTGTTTGTTTGTTTTTAATGTTACTTACTGTTGTTGTTGCTGGGAGATTTGACACTGGGACGATTTGTGTATGAGTGTTCACTCCTTCTGTCACACCTCCAAAACCTCTCCTCTTCTCCCTCAGCACAGGAGGGGTGTGTGCAAACCTGGCCTCAGCAGATGAGCCTGTGGGCTGTGGCCTCCCCATCACGAACCTATACAGAGATGATTTTCAGCACAGCTGCTGAGTTTGGCTTCCCTTGTGCATTCATTCTTCTCCCTCACCCTTGTTTACTCCACCTTAGACCTGAGATATTTGGACAAAAGTACCACCTTTATCTTATCTCAAGTTCCCAACAGAGTCCAAATCCCTGTCAGGAGGCATGTTTGGGGAGGGGTGGCCTTCAGTGGTCAGTAGTGGCTACAGTGGACAAAAGTACTTCAATGATCTTAACAATATTTAAACCATTAATCATTTTCAGTCTCTCACATTTGCATAATCAGTATCAGTGAGAAAGTTAGGAAGAGAAGGAATGTATGAAAGAAAGGAAGTAACTTAATTACCTTATAGACCCTTTTACTCTAAATTTTGACAAAATCCCAGAAAAGAAAATAATCTGAGTATTAGTTTTGGCAAATTACTTTAAATTCTCATGTATTAATGTGCAATATTCATTTGAAGTAATTTTCAAATAATACACGAAATCTGTGATTATAAAATTTTAAACTGAATTCAAGACACTACAGTGTCAGATGTTTCAAGATCCATTAGTGCTAATTGATAAAAAGTGGGTAAAATGTCCTTAAAATATCAATCTGTCTCAGTGTTTCTGGATTTTGTCCAGGTGTATCATCTTTCTTTTATATCTTGTGAGAAGAAACAGTGAAACTTTGGATAGGCCAAGAGTTCCTTTTTACAGAAAAGCCAGCATGACTGAGGTCTCATGCTAGTCAAAAAAAAAAGAACAGGTGAGAACATAATTATGCTATACAATGGGATCCTGTAAGGAGTTTCCATGACAAAAAACAGGCATTCAATGAGTTGATGTATTTTAACCAAGAGAGACTTACAGTTTGATGTCACTGGGCACAAGGTAATTAGAAGTCAATAAGAAGTACTTATTCAACCAGTGAATCACAATCACCAATTATGTGATGCACTATATATATCATTTGCTTGTTAATGCACTAAATATATAATTTAATTTTCTTTGACTTATGAGTCAGACTTTATATTTAAAATACAAGCTGGTGCCTCTGATCTCTAGGGCACAGTTTTATCTGTAAAGCAAGAAGATGGAGCAAGAACTAATGTGCTATGGCAAATGCAGAGATGTTTGCCAGCTTCCAGTCAATTGGCTCCTCTTCAGATTCCCAAGACTGTTGAAAAACAATTGATAGAGGTCTTGCAACGACATCAGTCAGCACTTGGAGTACTCTCAGATCAATCCCATCAAGTCCCATAGACTTTTAGGGAACTTGCTGGCACAGCAGATCCCACACGAATTCAGGGTTTGCTGCATGTTATAGACTAGAGCTTTAATGAATGATCATGTTTTTAAAGTCCTGATCAGAGGAATAAAACTGTGGAAGCTATTAATGTTTAATTGCAATGGCAAATGCAATCTGTTTACTCGACTTGGAATAATCAGCAGAGTTAAAAGGGCTCATTACTAGAATAAAATAACATTTGTTGGAAAACAGTAACAGCCGATATTAGAGATGAACTACAGACTGAGGTCTCCATTTATCTTGCCACTACACTATCAAAATACAAAACCTCAGTAAAAGGGATGATTTTTCTGAAACCAGTATCTATTTCTCATCATGTATTTTAGTCATGCACTTTGATTCAGTGAGGCAACATATCTTTAGGCATGAAAGTGATATCAACAATGTCTTCAAGCAGGGTTGAATACCCTATATTGTTCATTGTTCTTGTTCATAAATATCTTTATATATTTATGACTAGACACTTTTAAAACTTTTTTTAATTATTATTTTGCTTGGTTAACACCTGAAAATGGATCTTTATGAATATTGAAACAGTCAGATACCCAACTACTACCAGGATCCATAACCTAAACAAAATCTAAATATATTTTGGTAGCTGAATCAAAATCATGAAGATTGTATGCATAATTCTTTGAAAATAGATTTTAGTTATTAGAAATATAAAAACCATTTGCTTTGATAAAGTTATTTCTTTCTTATTCAATAGCTCATCTTTTACTTCTTTGTTTCTCAGTAGCTTACTGTGCATCTGTATAAAAGATGTGTAGATAGTATGCAAAGGTGCATCTTAATACTGTCTCTAACACACCCCATAATACCTTAATTTAAAATATCCAATCACATTCTGTAAATAAACAACAATTTAACTGGGGAAGCAATCATATACTGAAGCCAAGTGACAAAAACATAGAAACAGATAACATTCAGAGGATACAAAGTAAGACTTATCTACATACACTGTTACAAGACACCGATAAATTCCTCTTCTGTAGCCAAATGAATATTGGTGATTAAGGAATAACATTCCATGTACATGGAGTACAGGAGCACATCCCAGTCCAAGTAATGGCAAAAAAAATCCCGGGTATCTAGATGGTTATTTGAGTCATGTAGGAGAATAAATCCTAATTATGGTGAAATTAGGGATAGCAAGGGGTTCTGCTACTTGTAGTATCTTTTCTCCACAAGAAATCTTGAAGTTCTGTTTCTGTGTACAACAAGAAGTGATTTTGAGATCTTTGCTACAACCGAATGTGAATCAATCTAAATATCTATGAATATTTGCACACTCTGAAGGTGTAGATAATTTAATATTAAGGAGCCTGAGAAAATAGAATTTACATCCTTTCAGAAACTTTACATGGAAATTTTATTTTCATTTTTCTTTCTTTCTCCCAATTGCTTATTATACACAATGTTCATTGTAATTTCCCATAAATATATATGGACGAACTTGACATATTACACAGTAGTACAAGCCTGGAATAGAAGTTAATGAACAAAAATGCATTTAAATACAATTTAATGCAATGCATAAGCATTTTACAGGGTTAATATACATTATGAACAACGAATTTTGTCAGGTCAAAAAAAGGATTTGGCATCTATAAAGAGAATGTTATCATTCACTCATATCTCTTTGGAACACAAATAGCACCTCTAGCTAATAAATGATTGTAAAAAAAAAAAACTAGCCAATATATTCAAGTAAAAACCATACAGTATTGCAAAATATAGAAAGGAAGAAACAACTTTATTAGTCAACAACAATGGTTACTGCATGTTTAATTATTGCATAGCAATCCTGGATTCTGTTGATAAACTGCAGATACGGTGAACTTCCCAAGTAGGCTATAAGTGGAAAATGCAGCTGTATCACTCTTTAAGGAAGGGAATTTATGTGAATGATGTATGTACCACTCTGAAAAACCTCCCAGTAATTTTAAGGTAGAACTTTTTAAAAGAGTGAGACCCAATTGAGGCTTTTCATGGGCTTGCCTACATGCAGACAAATTAAAACCACCAAAACCTGCAAAGGTATGATACATTGTCAGTGTTCTTAGTGACTAGTGTTCTGGAGAATTTCACATATGAATCTAACAGGAATATTGTTTGCAGGCGCTTGAGTATTCTCACTTTCCATACTTGTTACAAGAATATCATGTCCACCAATACTTTGTATGAACTGTTTGTGCATATCACATTAGATGAAAACTCAGTATATTGGTTGCAGTCTGTTCAGAGGTCATTTAATATTTCCACAGCAATGACACCCCACCAACAAGTTCACCAACAATGTAGGTTTTGCTGTCTACCTCAATGAACATTCTCAGTGATCTTAGGCTGCTTTGAACTGAGTCATGGTTGGAAACCAGTGTTATGTAATACTGCAGCTTTTTGAATGAATTTCTACTATAAATAAATCTAGCAGAAACTGAAAAATACCATATGCTCTTACAGAAAAACTTCAAATTTTTCTGTCATTTCTGGAAGTTTTTTATTTGCTTACAATTATGTTTCATTTATCAGGCACAAAATGCAACTTACTCTAAAACATTATATATATTTTATATATACATAAATATATATAATATATATAAATTAGAGTTTTGTATATAGGGGAATACATATATACACACATACCACATCAACATATATATTCCCTTATATATGTCCATATATACATTCACAGAAGACATAAACCATTTTCTCTGGAAATAAAAAAAAAAAAAAAAGTTATAAACCGCTCAAAGAAGGCTTGAAAGCAAATAGTTAATTTCCATTGGGGTTAACAGACTTGTTTGGATATTTATTTAAATATATCATCAGTATTTTATAATCTACATTCAGAGTGTATGGTGGGATTTTTTTAAAATTTATTTACAGAGACTATTAAAATAATACATATTGTGCGTTAATTTAGGGACTGATTCATTAGGAATATTATGCAGGCATAGCAAATTTGCCACTTGTAACAAATCCTGCGTCTGCTATGTTATATCTGACAGTCCTGAGATTTGGAATGGAGAAAATAAGGCTGAAATCTCCACTAAAGCCACATCACCTCCAATGTCTGATAAAGCTCTTTGATTGGTATTTATATGTTGGCTTTAGTGAATTTTGTACTAGGTCCTAGAAGGCAAGAATGGTTTGGAGAATATCTTCGAAGGAACAATCATCTCTGGTTTTGCAAAGAGCATATGAAGAATAACCATCATTCCTTGGCCCCAATCTAATATTTTGTGATTACTTCCTTCAACTGCCCCATAAAAGGAAAAGCAAGCTAAAATTTGCTATTATTTCTAAATCAGAAACACAATTTTTTTTCGGGGACGCAAAATGCAAAATGTTCTGTTTTAATTTTAAAAAACTGTTTGGATATATAAACTTTGTTAATTTCCCTAGCTCAGAAATTGTAAGAAAACAAAAAAAGAACAGCGGGCCAGCATCTCACAGAAAGATCAATAGACTTAATAGACTCTGGATATCTAAATGACACATTGAGTTTTCATACCAGATCAGTGATGCAAAAACTTTACAGGCATGGGTTAAGAATAAAGATATGCCAACTAATACAAAAATGTGGTCATAGATATGCACTGTCTTGAAAACAGAAGTGTAAGCAGCTTTAAATATTTGGGAGACTTTCTAATAGTCTGTACAGGTTTTACCATTATGCATTTTGTTAACTCTATTCTTTCAGGGTTGTGCAAGTCTCCAAACTTCAACTGAGAGGTAGATGGTAAGAAAAATTTGAACTGCAAAACTACAACATGCAAATCAAGTTGAAATTACAGAGCAATGCTTATGCAAATTCTGATAAAAAATGTGATAGTACATGCAAGCACTTTCATTATACATACATTTGCACAAATATCAGAAGTGCACCCACCCCCAAAAAAATCCAAACAGCCTTGTTAAAACTGGTAAACCATCTGTGAAAATAATTATTTTAAAATTCCCTTTAAATTCCTCTCTATGAGTAGAAAAATAGTCATCTATAGAGAAACTAACAAAAATTGCCTGGTTCAACTTTGTTATAGGCAAAATTGTCAGTGTCATTTATAGCATGTTCATCTATAAAAGTGGTGACTGGCTTTGTTTAGTGAAATCGTGATAGCAGTCCGAAATCTGGCTGCATGTGTTATTTGTAACGAGTAATATCTCTCCACTAATATTCAGACATGAAAGAAGCAAGTGAAAAATGTTGCATTTGGCAACATGGCAAATGTGTCATTACAGGAAAAACAACAAGAAAGAATTAAAGAAAAGTCACTACTTACCCAGTCCAAATTTTTTGTGTTAGATCAAAATAAAGTATGGGGTGGTAGAGCTGGGGAACGCTTGAAAGGAACGAGAATTCTCTGGGACAAACAATCAGGTACACATTGCCAAATGTATTTTAAGCACACTGGATGCTTATATGCAACAAAACCATTAAAAACCATGTAAATTTTGAATGAGTGTCAGTGAAATTTCTGCCTTTCTCTTCAGCAATAAGTAAAGCTGAACTTCCTCTCAATAAGGACAGTGTCACTTAAAAAATCTATTTGAAGATAAGGTAAGATTTTCCCTAGCTCTGTCAAAATAGTTCACAAAACACACTCCTGAAATAAAAGCATTGTAGTCTTTCATATAAAAAGATGCTTTTCTGAACTTCATGGAAATACAGAACTAACAACAATTGCAACCACAGTTCAATGAGGAGAGATGGGATGGGTGAAATTTTGATATGTTCTGAAATAGTACTGACAATTATTAGTAAGGAGTCTTTCTCTGGAGTTGGAAAGGGCAAGACAGGAGAATTCTACAGTTAATAGTGTGTATGACATAAAAAAACCCTAAAGAGAGAGAAATATCTGGATGTGTGCTTTAAAACAACTTTAACTGTGATATGAAATTGGGGAAAATATTGATGCTATCTGCCTTCCTACTAGTTTTAAAATTTTGGCATTATTTTTTCTAGAAGAGAAAAAGGGTAATCAGGCTTAGCAATACAGTGGCAGAGAAATTAAAAGAATTAAGTATACACGAGTACAAATGAGAATAAGACAAATCAAGGATTTGCTTGCACTGACTGAGTCTGCAGATTCTTAGGGCTCATAAGAGAAGTTTGAGTACATTTCTTCATCACTGATCAGGGGAATGTCTTAGTCCTGACCCTTCAGGTTCAAACTGAGGGTGAGGTAATTAAGAGAAACCAGAGCAATTTAGAGAGATTATGTATATACCCAGGTCTAATCTCGAAAGCAGAAATGTAATGATGAAATGATTTACAGTACAAATTACAGGTCAGTGCAAGTAGGAGTGATATTTAGGAGTTTGAAGGCAAGCTATACTCATTTTGCTACTCTGATTCTCAGAATAAAGTTGATTCAAGGCAATTTATTATTACCATTACTTTTAGAAATAAGAGCTACCTATACTAGGCAATTGCTCCTTTAGGACCTGTTATTTGGAAGACACAGGTTTTTAATTCAAGGCAGTTTTGCATAGATACCAATTTTCTTCACTCAACTCTGGGTTTTAACTTCTTTAATGTTCAGTAGTATCGAGTGTATACTGTTAGGTTTTATTTTGTTGCTATTATTAAGAGAAAGAGTAATGAAAGAGGTGTAAGGAAATGTTTAACTTGACTCTTCCTACTTTATATTGCTCTAGTTACCTGCCACATGATTTTGCCTTATGGGACTAAAAACTGCACAATAGTGAGTGGTGGTAAAGTAGCTCTTGCACTCCTATTATCTTTTAAAATAATTGACCAGAAATGAAAGAGTAACATCTCTGTGGAGTGTTAATAAAAATTTTTATTTCCTCTGAGATAGTAACATAATTTTTGCTACTGGTGGTCAGGTGTGTCTATGGCTCGAGGAACTTTGTTTTTCCCTTCTTTCCTATGCCTTGTTGTTTTGTATTCTGAGAACCTGCATAGAACAGGCAAGTGGCCTGCATATTTCCTGAGAGACATTTTAAAATCATTTTTCTGAATCCTTTATTTACTCAACAGCAACTTTTAACAGCCTTCAGTCAAAAGCTGACACTTCCTGTCTTCTACCCTGTATTCTTAATCATGCTGCTTTTTTGCAAAGAGATAATAAGCACCTACAATTTCACCTCAGACATTTTGGTTTACCTCCTGTATTAGTCTCTTTTCAAATAATCTCTGCCTTTCTATCAGTGGCTGTCAAGAGCAAAGTGATATTCCTGATGACTACTCCTCAACTAAAATTTCAGTACGTCTTTGACAATCCAGTTTTTATAACTGATAATCCTCACTGTATGAAAGCTTAGAGTATATGAAACTCACCACTTTCTGGCTATGGCTTCTACAAATCCTGGAATTCACTCAGTATGTTTGTACAGCCAAAAAGAGAGCAATGGTTTCATGTCATGAGGTGCTGGCCAGGCTGCTGCTCAGAGGGAGGTGCAATGTATTTACTTCCTCTCTGGAGCTTGGGAGAGGAACTGTAATTTTACTGGGACTGAAACATTCCCCTTTACACAGTACACAGCTCGAATCTGAACATGCAACCCGTATTTTCTCCCAAAACTCTGAAATGCATATATTTTGTTTCTGATGCTCCTAAAGATTTACAGGATTTGTTGGAGGAGTTTGGTTTTCCTGAATATAACTAGGTAAAAAGTAGGTATTAAATTCTGTACCATGCTGAGAGTAGATTCATGACATTTCTCCCCAAAACAGTGATGAGAAAATTAAAAAATCCAGCACTACTGTGGAACTTTATAAAATGGTAAACCAGCAAAACAGACACAAGCACTATCAACATTTTTAGAAGAAAAATTAAAATAATATTGAACATAATGACATTAAGAAATAACTTTCTTAAAAGCCCTCCCATATCTACTAGATTTTACTATTGATTTTTTAATTTTGTTATTGGCACTTCAAAGTGTGTTTATTACAGTTAGCTCTCTGTCCAATATATTTCTTACTTTTTGAGTTGTAGAAGAGGACTAAAATGAATAATTTTCTTTTCCTGGAATTGTGTGTAGGTGTATCCTGCATAAACAGTGCATAAATGTTTTATGAATCAGACCCTTAATTTTCACAATTTTTGAGGCATTTTTAAGCATCCCTCCAAAATGAATAGCACCTCTCCTTACCTAGAAATAGAACAGAAATAATTTCATGTATTACCTTCAGAAGCTTGCACTTTTAACTTTCAAATGCATTATTAAATTATTTCTGTAAAGTAAAATTGTAGAATTATGCTATCTTTTGTCTAAAGGAAGAGGAACAATTGTGTACATTTTAATTTATATGGCAGTCTGCATGAAAGTGTAGACACAAGACTAAACATCCTGCATAAAACTGATGTGTCAACACAAAGCTTCCAGACTGGCATTGTCAAGGTGCCTTGCAGCATTTTTTCTCAAAGCAGCATTACAAATAGAAAAAGAAGTAGCTTTTCACTAAATTCCTGGGAAAGGGAAGTGGGAACTGGTATGAAGATACTCATCTGCAAAGATCTGAAGTTAGATCTTAAATCTCCTCTCAGGAAACCATCAGACAACTAACAACTTGTCAATAAAGCCAAGCATCTACTTTGAAGTCATTGTCATGAAACTCATTAAGGCCACAAAAGCCAAGGGTTAGTATCCTTTTAACATCAGCAGATTATGAATCTAGTCCCTTTAGAAAAATGGCTTCAGAGTCTGACCCAAATCCTTCAGCTGCACAGGAAGACATAGTCAAACAAACTGATTGCCATTCTTGTTAGAAATGTTTATCTTGGGTTTAAACCTTTTATGTACAGGCAGATTTTTAGTTTGAATTAGCAAGGTGTGAAAGTACTTTGGATTCAAATGTACGTGTTGAAGTACTATGTAATCAGCTATCACTGGAGGAAACTACTTCTGGAATATATTATAAGTCAGCTTTTTATTTTATTTTAGAGGTGTGTTCACCAATTTTTGTCTCCTACACTTAACTTTTATATCCATAAATGCTTATGCAGCTGTATTTTTTATCTAGCGGGTGTACAAAAGAGAAGAATGTTTCAGTGTGCTTCAGTCAGGTATTATGTCTCTTTAGAAACAAATCTTTGACTTTATGTTCTCTTTCATATTAGTGGTAAGTAGAATTTGGGCAGATTATTTCAATAGACTACATTGCAAAGATGAATGCAAATAACTTCCCAAATAAGGCAGGAGATAGTTTTGCATTAGATATACCTCTGAAACAAAACTGTTTGTCATTTGAAGGCTTTATAGCCTGGTTTATCTGACTCTTGATTGTCCAGAGTCAAAATTCAATGGACTCATTTGCATAGAGTCACTGCCTCTGTAATCGTAATTTTGTATTGCTGAAACAAATAAATCATAGATAGTAATTTAGCTTAGAGTCTTACCATAGGGCAAAAATCTGTTCCCATCCAATATTGTGACTGACCATTATTACCACAAAACCTGGCCTGTGTCTTGAAGACATATTCCTAATGGAAGTCATAAATGTTGCCTTCTGAGCTATATTTCAGATTAAATATTGGTTTCTCTTTCTGACGGATCCTCAAGAGCTTTATCAGCTCTGCTGGAAGCATCTTCATTCTCATTGTTTGTTAATGGTTCTGCTTCCTTTGGGTCAGCGTTCTTCTGTGCTATCTGCTTTTCCTCTTCTAACTTCTTTTCTTTTGCCAAAAGCCTGTAGTTGATGGCATTGCCAATGAACAACCAGATACTGGCCACAGTCACAATCACTCCGCAGACAAAATACATGTACTGATATTCACCAGTAACATCTACTAACCAACCTGAAATACAAACACAAGAGGAGAGAAAAAGAGTATTTAGACTAGGATACCAAATATAATCCACAACCTTCCCTTGGAGAAATATCTACATATTTTCTGGTTTTGAAGCTGGAGCAGAAATGCATTTTCAACATGTACAGTTGTCTAACATAGACAGTGGAATTCTTAAAAACAGCCTGTATTAGTCAAGATAGCAATTATCATTGAAGACACTGACAATAAAAAAATATTGAAGAACAAAGTAAGTAAAGCTTAATGAATAATGACAGTTTTTCAGCTCTTTTATTTTCATTCTTTCATTGCTGTATTATTTTATTCACCTCCTAATTGTGTTTCCTATTGTTTGGAGTGACAGTCTGACACTCACTGAGGCTGCATAAAGACAATAGGATGAAGAGGTATGTGCCTTTTTAGGCTGCTGTCTCTGTGCATCAGCTGCTTGCTTTTCACATTTACTTTCCTGTGACTAGTGGAAGAGATAGAAAGGCTTCTCCCTTCAGCCATCACACTCAACTGCTGAGTTTTAAACTCTGAGCCCTGCACCTAAAACTTACATTCAGACCTCTGAGTTTCAATTTCTTTATGACAAGCAGAGTAAAATATAAGATTTCTTCCAATTTATGAGAAATTCCTTCTATATTTCCCAACTCCCAAATTAACATTTCAACGTATCCAAGTATTTAGCTCTGAACTTTCCTACACTATAATTGAAACTCACAAGGTAACCTGAACACTTCAATTTAGTATGTATTTAGATGTTCCTGCTGGATTGAAAACACAATGTCAGTCTATTCACCTGACACACATTTACAAGCCATGAAAGTATTCCAGACATTTTTTTTTCCACAAACCTAGTCTTAGGACAAACTCAAATAGCACTTCAAGGGTACAATTCACCTATTAAATAGTGAAATAAATTAAATAGTGAAATTAAATAGTAAATAGTGCAATTTGCTGATTTTTATCAATGAGCAGTTTCATTAAAATATATATTTAAAAGCAAAATTCTGAATTAGCCATGCTTTAGCATACTATTTTAAAACATATAAACTACTCAAAACTTAGGTTATCTTTTCCATGTGTTTATCCCTTTTGTTGCCTCTGTTTAACAAGTTAAATCAATTATTCACAGTGTTATAGCACAAAAAAATGCTTTCCAAAACTCCTGAAAAGTTAATATACTGAAAAATAAATAACTACTGATGGAGCTACTACTCCATAAATATTAGATTTAATTTTTTTTAGTTGATACAGATTTCAGAACCTGACTTAAAAGGCTGGACTCCAGTGGTTACAGGCTCAGAACCCCCACTAGGTGGCATAGAAAGAGTCTGTGTGAGGATATATTTTGCTCTATGTTTGCCAAAGTGGATTTGTATGTTAAATGATGAGAAAAATATGGAATGCCTTTAGAAGTATTAAAATTTTACTTGTACAAATATTATTTTGCTGAAGTGAGCGGAATTGTTTTGGCATATTCAGAATTGCACACAACAACGCTATTTTCATAGAAATACTGACAGTAATCTGAAGTACTTTGGTATATATAAATGCTTTTAGGCACACATAATCTTACTGACTTCTGAGGCAGTGCTAATGTGGGTACAGTATACATTCATAAGACTCTCACTACTTTTATATTCTCATATTGTTGGGCTTATAATGAAACACACACACCAAGATACACATCAATGCTTCTCAATAAAATTAAAGCATCTAATTTTTTAATCTCTTATATCATCAGAAATCTCAATAATATAAAGCTTACTGTCAGCATTACTGAATACTGACAAAAAAGCTTGCAATCTGAAAATACTTTCCATTTTTGCTGCTAGAAGCTCAAGTGTTAGGAATATAGTATAAGCTATATATCTAGGCTCCCTTTAAGCTCCTCTTACACTTGTAAAGAGAAGTTGGTGACACTGACATCTTTCAGTCAGTTCAAACTCTGAATTGCCTTGCCCACATCTACTGGCTATTGAAACAGGCTAGAGGACTGGCTGTGAGCAGAGCTGGGGTGTGAAATCATGCCAGGGCGCAATGCTCCACAGCACCCTGATGGAATGATGTGTGCACCCTGCCTAACATGCTGAGCAGGCCTGCGCTCCTTCTGACACTTTGCTGTTAGTTTTTCCTCTCTGGAATTGCCAATTATCTCTGTTTAGATAAATTAAACTTGTTTAAGCAAGTGAAAGTGACTACTCTTCAAGCTCCCCTTAGGCTGGAGAAAAGTAACTGATGCGGTTATTTTTTGCTATCAGACTGTTACAGTACATTTCTAGTCACAGTAAAACCATTAAATAACATAAAGAACAATGTTTATATTAATTCAACGTTACATTGCAAGATTATGCAGTAATGTCTGACAAAAATGGAAAGGAGCAGATTCTTACCTCCTAGAGGAGGGCCTATGAGCACAGGGCAACATTCCACAATGGTGACAAGTCCCACCGCACTGGAAAATCTGGCAGCTCCAACAAGGTCCATCAATGTCTCAAAAAGAACGCTGCTAACCATTCCAAATGCAAACCCAAAAAATACAGCATATATCACCAAGCCAGTGTAATTTTTTGCCAGAGGGCACAAGATATGACAGACGCCATTATACAAGACAGCAAAACTAAAAAAATACTGAATCTTTGGCCGGATAAACCTGGAGTTTGCAACAAGTCCCATGGAAGGCCTAGCAAACATGTCTACAAAGGCTAAAATAGAGAGCAGAAAAGCAGCAGAATATTCATCAATTCCCTTGTGCTTGGCATAAGGAGCCAAGAATACTATTGGAGCAAAGAAACCAATAAACATAATGACATTTCCTGACAAATATATCAGAAACCCTCTGTGTTTGAAGAGGGACAGATCCAGATACTTATTCATAGTTTGCCAACAAGACTTCTTGTTGTTTTTGTGCAAGGCAGAATCTCCTGTGCCTTTTTCAACATCTTTTTTCACAGGAGGGACTTTTTTTGGTCCAACAGGTCTCATAAGTGACCCAGCCACACAGCAGTTCAAAAGAAGTCCTCCCAGAATAAGAAAGCTTCCCTTCCAGCCAAAAGCATTAAAGAGGAATTGATTGAGAGGTGCCAATGTGCTCAGAAACACTGGACTTCCAGCCATTGCCAATCCATTGGCGATGGGACGCTTCTTATAGAAATACTTGCCAATCATGGTCAAGGCAGGCTGTAAGTTGAATGCTAAACCCAGACCTAAACAACACACAAAAGACAATTTATATTATTGCAGGTCATGCAGTGAAAAATCACATTCCACCTCTTCCAAGATATTTTTTAAATTATCAGTATCCAATCCAGTAATTCTCAAGATAGAAACCAATCAGCATCAGAGAAAGAAATACAGCCTCATTGCTGTCTATGAGCACTAATACCAAGACTGTGTCATGATGGCATTTAGACACTTTCCCCTGTAACCCTGCATTGAAAGCCAAAACTCCTTTTTGTGTTTCAGCAATGATAGAGACAGGGGAATCACCTACAGAAGAATGATGATATCAGTGCCTTGACTCACCATTTTCATATTTGCTAAACTATAATACAATTCTCTTTTGGCTCATTTAACAAAAGTTATTAAATGTCACCTCAGCTACAATGAATGTGGGGTTTATTTAAATGCATAAATCTCCTAATTTCTTATTTCCAACCCTAATTAAGATCCAACTTGTCTTCAAAACTGAAACATAAAATGGCAAATTATTTTCTACCACATTCAGCTCTCCTTCCCCAGGTCACAATAACGGAATTGTAAAGGACACACGTGGGAGCAGACCACCTACCCACAACAGCTAAGTCTATAAACTAAAACCTAAAGCTGAACTTCTAGGCCTTGTCTCTGTATTAAGACATCTAAGCCATAAATTCTAATATGCTTCTGCAATGATGGTACAGGAGAGAAGCTTTCTTCCTTGATAGGCCCATTTCTGGACTCTGACTACTCTTTCAGTAGGCACCAAGTTTAGGATGTCAAAAATAAGAGTTTTAAGGATTAATCACTGAATAAAAAGCTCCTTTAGTCCCAATATAAAGGAAGATGAGCCTGAATACACAAGTAGCATCTCATTCATTTATTACCTGACAATATTTCACCTCTCCTTATTCTGAGAAGGGAGTTTTAAAAAACTCCACAATTTTTAATAAGGAGATTCTTTGATTTAAACTGGCATTGCAATAACTTTAATTCATTGCTTTCGGCAATACCTAGGCCTTTGACAGATGATTATAAATAATTTTATTTGGGAGATTTTAAACAGAAAACTATTGAACTGAAAGTTGTTATACTTTTCTGTGGGAGTATGTGCATGTACAAACCTACAGACACTAGTACAAGCTTTCACAATTCTACTAGAATTGGGCTAGCCCCTGCCACCCTGTTTGCAGTGCAACATGATGGAAAGCTAAAACAATGAATGTGAAATTGCACACAAATGACTGTAGTAAGTGCTGTCATGAGCCAATCAATTTTTATACCATAATTGTAGTGCAATGTGGAAAACTACATACATACAGCATTTATTGAATGCTGGATTGCTTCTGAATTGTCCTAAGAAAATTTAAGATCATAATAGTTAATATAAAGGATTAGATAGTTCAGGTAGCTGAAATTAACTGATCTTACTACCTTCTTGGATTGCATCTGTACACAGAGATTCTTGATCAGTGAGGCTCATTTGTAGAACAATATTATAAATAGTTTGATATAACATAACAAAACCTTTTAGACAGGACTCTTACCTCCAACCACACCGATGCATATATACAGTTCAAGGACGCTATTGCAGAAAGAGGATGCAATCATTCCAAAAGAACACAGGATACCCCCTGCTATCATCACAGGCCGGCTACCATACTTATTCACCAAAATGCTGCTTATGGGACCTGTGGGTAGAAAGAAGATGCAATTTCAGATAACAGGTAACACTATCTTTGCATTTATAATGTGTTGGAATGCTTTCCTCTTCCATCCCGGAAAACGTTAAAGTGTTTCTATACCAATCTGTCTTACAAACACTCCGTGAGTTTGTAGATACAAGACTGGATGTGGATATACTGCCTCCATCACAATACAAATACTGATTACTTATGGAGATGGATAAAAAGATTAAAGACATGAGACAAGCTAGAGGGATTGTTACAGTTCACAAACAGTCAATACCAAGACCAGCCAATGGATGTTTTGAAAGTGCAAGGACTGAAATATTTCAAGTATGAGACAGGTATCAAAACTCCACAGAGCAGGAGGAACATCCAGACAAGTAGACTAAAACAGCATGTCCTGCGCCCCTACTTAGTACCACACATGGCCTTAAAAATCAGATTGTCAAACCAGAACATAAGTCTCTGGCCCCTGAGGCTTGCTTTCCCTTATCTCTTTAAGAGGGGAGTGTTAATGGGCAGTAAGATGACTATAGGCTGTCTGGGAAAATCTAAAATATGGTTTAGAATAAAAATTTATAAAATTTTAAAATATTGCTATAGGTCCATTTTTCAGTTCCAACTGCAATTCAGTTTATGGTATAATTACATCTACATTAACCAAACATCCAGCCTGTAATTTAGCATGACATACATTATATGTTTTTGAGCAACCATGGCTAGAATAGATGGTATGCTACATATCAAGATTAGGATATTGTCAAAACTTCTTAGGTAAACCTGCATAGCATCTGATTGCACTGTATGTGGCCCAAACCTTTACAAATAGTCTTGCTTTTGCAATAACTCAAGTTATCCAATACAAAAATTTTTAAAAATAAAAGCAAAGGACCCAAAAACCCCAATGCCATAAAAAGCAATGCATTTCAAACTTAAGATAGAGCAGACAGCTAGCACTAAGTGGAATGCCTTGATTTGCATCTGAATTCACTGCAAGTTATTCACTATACTGATAATAGTTTTAAGTCTGTTTTTATAAATATCTAAAGGAATAAGTGCCAGAAACTTCATGCAATGAAAAACCAAACCAAATGAAATTTAGAAGTGTGCTTTCATAGGCAAAATTATTTTTCAGACTTCACTCTTCGAATTACCTTAAATGTATTAGAGTATCATTATTGATAGACTGCAAATGTTAATAACTATTTGCATAAACACAATAGAAGTCTTAAGAATATGACAGATTATCATTTTTTACCTTACTTCTTTATGGAAACAAGCTTCTACAATAGAGTTGCCCTGTGCCTACCTGTCTTTTCTAATAGGTCATGAATTCAGAGACCAATCTGAAATTAACTTGACCGGAAATCAAAGATTTGAGTGATGCTTTGATCTTAGTTTGTGTATTCAATAAATAGCTTGAGTCCCAAGGAGTCTTAAGCATAACCATATATCAAAGTCAACAGACTTAAACATCCACGGCATGGAATGGACACTCAAATGGACAACAGCTCAGGGATTTATTAAAAGACTTTAGAACACTCACGTAGCACTAAAACCTTTAACTAACAGCTTATATGATGGCATAACTAGCATTTCTTTAGTTCCATTTGAGGGGAACCACTAAGTAGAACTGTGACAAGCTAGGCTTCCCCCTTTGATATCATATGAAGAAAGCAGTGAAATATGGAACACTTTTTTTTATTTATAGAGCTATGTTTGGAAAATCTGTGGTTAGGCTCATGTCTGAGTTAGAAAGCAAGCCTTTTTGCAACACGTAAACAATAGAAATAATTCATCTGAGTAAAAAAAAACCCACTCTTTTAACTGGAAATCTCTTAACTCAAAGCAGAAAGTTTCATCCCAGTATCAAGTAATAGCTATAGGGATGAAAATAAATTAATCTAAGACAACTAAAAAAAAAATCTAATGGTTGTTATTGCTAAACACAGCAACAGTATTCTCTTAAGACGTATCAAAACAATTATTTTTAATTTTTTTTAAAAAATAATTTCCCAGTTCTTCTTCTTGTTATGAGATGGAAGTATTTTACAAAATTGAAAATGAAAAATTTGTTTAGTATTTGTTAACAGACTCTTTCTTGCCAGGAACAGAAAACTGCATCTCTACAGATCTTCACTGCGGCAGTTAGGCCAGGACTTTAAGTTACAGCTTTCCAGATCAAAGCACATAATGTTACATTCACCTGCAAGACCTAACAGCTGAGCTCAAATGTGGAATGTCTTAATTTAGGTAGGTTGTCTGAGCCTGACTCTATACTCTCAAATGGCATAAATCTGGAATGTATGATGAATTTAAAAATCCTTTACACATAATACTCTCTTTGAGATGTTTTCTTTAGATTAATTATGCATATTTACCACCACAGCTCCCTTTAATTTGAGGTTTTCTTTATGTATATTCCAGTATTTTGATTTAAAATTTGCACATGTGGGAAATACTAATTGTTTTACAAGCCATGAAGTTAGTTTAAGCTCCCTAAATTATCTACAAACTCTTCCAGTGATAAGTAGGTTAAATACTTTATTCTGACATCTGTGCATGCACTTGGTTATGAAGTCTCATAAAATAATCCATATTTATACCTTAACATAGATGGTTCTGCATAAATTCCAGGTGTTTGCCTGCCATCATATGTTTTATAGCCTTGTACAAATTTCATGTCATATCTAACATTTATTTAAACAATGCTCACATGCCAGCATAGGTCTATATTCTTTGTGTATTCCTTCTTTTGAGACAAAGGAAGATTAAGCTGTTTAAATACTATTCCACTACCAAAACTTTGCTATATACATTAATGTATGTTAATGCACTAAAGGTCAGCTGGATCTCTGAATCTACTTTCTTGAAGCCTGAAGTAACTGCATAACAGATGTTAAGTAAGAAGACCCACAAGAATATATATTGTGGTCTCTCCCTTAACACCCACAAACCATCAGCCACAAAAGATTATATACTCCCTAAACCAAATTTAAGACCATTACCCTAATATGCTAACAGTCTCACAGCTGTATTTTTATTTTATATCTTTCTGTTTCAGGCAAAGAACCAGGCTGTGAAAAGATGTAAGACAGCAACTGTAACCAGCGCCGCAGAAAAACATTTTCAGGAAGAGCTGTGCTTTATAAGACAAGGAAAAATAGCTGCTTTTCACATTGTTTGTCATTGTGTCAAGGGAAAAGTGGCAAAAGTCATTTCAGCTTTGTGAGCAAAGATGGGATCATGCATTTTGGAGCTGTTTATGATGTTCCATACAAAGTCTATATACTGTAACACCTATGTTCTGTTTCAATGGCTCAAAAGAGCATTTACATGCACTTGTGCACAGAGAAGTTGTGGATGCTGGGAGTGCATTTAGATTAGATGTCATGAGGAAAATCCTCCCTGTGAGGCTGGTGAGATGCTGGAAGGGGCTGCCCAGAGAAGCTGTGGCTGCCCCATCCCTGTGAGTGCTCTAGGCCAGGCTCTGAACAATCTGCTTTACTGGCAGGTGTCCTGTCCATGGCAGGGGGGGTGGAACTAAATCATACCATGGTCTGGGTTGGAAAGGACTTTAAAGGTCATCTAGTTTCAAACCCTTTATGGTCATTTGCACAAAGTCTCTCTCCATCCTTCTTGCAGGCTCCCTTGCACAATTAGGTTACCCCACAACCCTCTCTTTTCCAGGCTGAACAAACCCAACTCTCTCAGACTTCTCTCATAGGAGAGGTACTCAATCCTTCTGATCATCTTGGTGGTCTCCTCTGGACTTGATCCAACAGGTCCATGTCCTTCCTGTGCTGGAGGCCTGACAAAGGAATGCAGCAGTGCAGCTTGCAGAATATAGGGGTAGAACAGAGCAGAGGGGCAGAATCCCCTCCCTGCCCTGCTGCCCACACTGCTCTGGGTGCAGCCCAGGGCACGTTTGGCTCTGTGCTGGGAGTGCCCAAGGCTGGGTCATGTCCAGCCTCTCCTCCAGCAGCACCCCCGAGTCCTTCTCAGCAGGGCTGCTCTGATCTGTCCATCCCCAGGCTGTGTTGATACCAGGGTTTGCCCCATCCAGGTGCAGCACCTTGAACTTGGCCTTGTTAAACCTCATGAGATTCCCATGGGCCCACTGCTCAAGCCTGTCCAGGTCCCTTCTAGACAGCATCTGTGATCAGATCTGTCAGCTGCATCACTCAGCTCAGTGTCATCAGCAAACTTGCTGAGGGAGAACTTGATCCCTTCATCCCTGTCATTAATGAAGATATTATATATTATAATTTATTATAATAATAAATAAGTTCCCAGTGCAGACTCCTGAGAGACAGCATGTGTCACAAATGTCAATCAAGACTCTGAGCTATTGATCATTACTCTCTGGATGTGGATGTCCAACCAATTCCTTATCCAGCTATGAGTCCACTCTCAAGTCCATCTCTCTCCAATTTAGAGACAAGGATGTGGGGGATCTGGTCAAAGGATTTACAGAAATCCAGAGAGGTGACATCTGTAAACTTTCCCCTGTCCACTGCTAAAGTCACTCCATCACAGAAGGCCGATAGGCTGGTCAGGCTGCCTTCGTGCAGCTGTGCTGGCTGCCCTGAATCACCTCCCTGCTCTCCATGTGCCTTAGCACAGCTTCCAGGAGGAGCTGTTCCATTAGTCTTAGTTTAATTTCTCACTGCTGTAATACAGTGATATAATTAGAGATCACTCTGTAATTTGTTTTGCGTACTGCCAGTGCATTTATGCTTTTTATTTTGCTACCTATTGATTTGAGCATGGAACTAGAGATAAACTTTCCTGATAAAAATGTAATTTTTTAACATATATTGACAATGTCATTACAGTGTTCATAGTGTCATCGACCCAAAGCAACATGAAATGACTCAGTCTGAACAATATGACATTTATTTAAATGAAGTGAATTGCTGAAACAAGTTGAAAATGAATGTAATAATATTTCAAATTGCACTAATGCTACATTGTAGATTGCATCCTGTCAAGTGGTTTAAACACATTTTCAGCCATCTGCTCTGCAGAGTCAATGCAGCTGTCTTTCCAGTCAAGGTTTATCTTTTATTTCTGTTTCCTACAAGGCTGGAAAAGCCCAGGGAGCTCCAGAATTAATATTAGTACAAACTATTTGCTATGATCAGTCCAACTTTTTATTCTTCCCATTTTTTAAAAATAAAACATGAAGTCCACTAACAAAAATTCATTCAATCACAAAGGCTTTAAGCAAGTACTTAGTACTGCTAATGGAATCCTATCTCTGGTATTCAGAGGAAAAACAACTCAAAATGCTTAAAATCTGTTCACTAACTTGGAAAATACTTTCCAAATATGCTCTTTTTTCTCAAGCAGGACTAAGTCAAAATACTATGCATTCTGTGACAGTCTTGTATCTTGTTCAAAAACCTTTGGCTAAATTATTTTAGTACTCTTGGACAGGCTTTAGACAGAAAAAAAAGTTAAGAATATTAAAAAGTAATGAACTATTTTTGTATTATTTTTTATATTTGTATTCTTTATCATGTTTCTGGGAATGCTAACCTGCATTTCTGACATATCCTATGTGTTTGTGTATCACCAGTGAAATAAATTAGTTCAAGAATCATTGGAAAGTTTTCTCTGTAGTTCTTCTATGCATTTGTCAGCATTTTTTTTTCCCATTTCATATAACATTTACAAGTGGCTGCACTCATTCCATAAACCTAGATAACACCATAACCTTGACAGAAAGCAATGAGAAAAAATTCTCTTGCACTAAATACCACCAAACAGAAATGTGTAACGTCGCGTTAGGGTTGTTAGAAGATGAGTTAGGAGAGCTCAGCAGCTAAAAGCTCAGCCTGCCTGGGAGGATGCAGTCAGCTGCTCAGCCATCCATCACAGTTTGCTCTCCACTTCCCCTGCTCTTAGCTACATTTCCTCAGTGTCATTACTGTGAATGCTCACATTCTCACTTGTGTCCTGAAGGAGCCTTGTATTCCATCAAGTTTTTATCTTTTGATCTCTAATGAACAATAATTTGACCTTCATCTATTCCTTAGGAGGTTTATAAGGAATGCAGTAATTGTGTGTGGTAACACACAGGAGTCTGATGGAAGAGTGGTTAACTCTGGCTCCTTCCTCAGGGTTTCTCCTCCCAAAAAGGTTACACCTGCAAGTTTTGAAGTGCTCAAGTCAGAAACACACGTGTGGTGATTGCAAATATAAGCTGCCTTTTCCTGAAATGTTCAGGAGAAACAAAATAAACAATCAGTGGTGCTGCTACTTGCTCTAAGTACTTGCTTTTATGGAGAAATTACAGATCCTTGATCTGCTTTGGTATTTTGTGTTTTTCTAGTGATACATCACAGACACGAATCAAGGGCTTTACATATTTTGATTAAAGCTCTTCTTTGGCTTTCAGGTTTTTTTCTTGTTTGTTAGAAGGCAAATGTGTATGGAGTTATGGACCATGTAATTTAGGAAATGTCTTCAAGTTAGCAAATTGCTCTATATCTATGAATTTTAAAAAGTTGGAAAAATGCCCAGTTTTTAATCAAGGAGTAGCCATGCTGATTATTATTTACATGGATACGTATCAACGCTTTATATTAATTATGTTTTGCATGCTTTGCTGCAGAATTTTTTTTCATGAAAGGCTAAAACACTTGATCAAAATGCAGAAGACTTTAAGATATCTGATGACACTTCTTTTGAAATGAGCAATATGAAACTTCATCATATTTAATAGGGAATGAGTGTAATTCTATGAGCTACTGAACACTCAACAGATTCCAAAAACATATATGCTAGCTCTGGCCTAAAATGAACTGCCCAAATTTCCCATTGACATCTTTATTATGAAAAGAAATAAAATGCAGAAAAATATTTTAGCATTTTTAGAAGATTCCTTATACCTGGTTTCCTGTTACCTTCAGTATCAATGAATAGAGTGAAGTCCATGCATAGATATTTTCAAAAACTGGGCTTTCAACTTAGAAAAAGGTAAGAAACCATAAAGAAGAAAGGAGGGAACAAGCTAATGATGAGGTGGAACACAAGCACCTATAAGAGAGCTGTATTTAAACAGAGACCCTGTAACACCAAGCACATAATTTTCCAATGGTCTATATGCCTCTGTAATGGGAAATAGCATCAGTGCAGCATTATTATTATTATTATTATCAGTGCATTGCAAATAATCTTCTCAGAAAAACATTCACTTCTTCACAGAAAACCAGAGCAACCAGCTTGTAACTTGAGCATGTAGTGTATCAACACGTACATTAGAAAATTCAGTGGCAAATAATGAAGGTACTGGGAAAAATAAATGAAAGTTTTCTGCAGAAGAGAAGACAATGAATTTTAAAGCTATGTATTTAACAGCAATTAAGTCCTCAGTACGTCATAGGCTGGCATGAATCTAAATTTAAAGCAGCTTTTCTGACTCAAAAAATATGTTGGGGATTTCACTTAAATAATATTACTGTTAAATGCACAATGAACCTGTGCCATTAAAAGCTACTTGTCCTTCAAATGAAAAACCAAACAAGGACATATTCACTATTCCCCCCTAGAAATATAGTAAAGATAATAATACTAATATGTAAATATTAGTAAATGCAATTATCTACAGCAGTATAAACTATACAAGCTAATAATAAATTTCCATTTCTTTCAGGGATTCAGTTGGGATTTCAGGAGGCATTACTTCAAGATATTTCATGAGGCATAACTCTAATGTTCTCATGAAAATGTGTAGTGTTTTTTTTTTTTTTAGAGGTATCATCTTTGGAGTGTTATCCTTCTGTCTCTGTAGATGGCTGAAATATAAGGCTAAGTTCAATTTGGTAATAGCTGTGTTGGGCACATGAACTGAAAGTATCCCATTTCTGAATATTTAGAATAAATCCTAATAGGTCAACTTTGAGGAAACAAAGGGAAATTAGTACTAATCAGAAACTAAATGTTTATTTATAGCTAACCAGTATTTCTATCTAACAGTTTTTCTGTCTCAAAAATAATATATTAAAAAACTCCTGTGCCCAAACATGGAGACTATGTACTCACACAAACACAAAACAAAAAAGCCCCAATGCTTTCCCTCATCTGATGGATGGACTCAGTGATAAAAACAGGTTATTTTTTCCAAGGATAATAGAAGATATTTACCCAATTTATAAGTATTTTTCATCTGAAACCTTCTGAACTCACTCTCTCACTTTCAAAGGATTCAAAAATTTTTAATTGAAGATTTACTATTTAGTATTTGGTGCCTTCCCAAAGTAGGTTACAATTTTTAGCTATGAAATTTGTCTTTACAGTTTGCTAACTGTGAACCAAATTGACAAACAAGTTCTGTATATTCTGCTGTTAGTAAAGAAGGGGGGGTGATTTTCTGCAGATCATACAACTAGAATAAAAAAAAAAGACAGCAGTTACACTGTACCACTGTAAAAATTATAATTATAGCAACTTGAAAATAAAAGATATGTAGATAATCTGAGAGATAACTGTTGGGAACACTTTGAAAAAGAGTCAAAAAATCAAAAAACAAAACAGACGAAATAACCAAACTGAAGTGTTTATGTAAATATTTATTTTAATTCTTCATAGACATTTTTCCTAAACCATGTTATTGGACAGTTACAAAGGTTTTCTTTCTTTTCTTTCTTTCTTCCTCTTTGAGGAATAGCTGTGTTTTCTAAAAATCTGTGTGTATGCACATGTGAACACAATATTTGTAAATGCTTATAACTCAGCACCTTCTATTTATTATTCCTTATTATCATTCATTATTTTTATACCCCTATTAAAAAAATTCCTGGCTACTTTACCTGGAAGCAGACTAATACTTTGTCAATTCTGCCTAGCAGAATTTTAGAGAGCAAAAAGTCATAATAAATACAATAGCCCATGCTATTGAGTAGTTCTCAGGAATGTAGGGCATATTCTCTCCAACTCAAACCAGTACAATTTTCAGATAGGACATTCACACTGAAAAATTCAGCCAACTTTGGTTAAGATTAATATTTGGATTTCTCTGTCTTCCACAAATTGCCCATCATATTAAAGTTCATACAATATCCCATGCACCTCATCCTACAGTTTGTTTTCTTTCAGAATGATATTATAACTAACTAAACTTGGAAATGATTCCTTATACACTGTTACAAGCAATAATATGTAATTTCAGAGAAAGCACCAGACACTTGTTTCTTCTCAGTTGCTCCTTTATCATATTCCTTTCTCCTCTCAGTTTTGCACTGTATAATTAAACTTCAAATTGAAAATACTGAATCTATTACCTAGGATGTTTCTGTGGACCACTTACTGTGAATTATGGATCATGAGTGGATCATTAAATCTCATCTACATACTTAGAACAAATGTGATGAGAAGTATAAATCTGGATGTATGTATTTATAACTTGGAAGTGTCCAGAGAAGTCTTCATATTTAGGTCATTGCCAATAACCTTGCAATAGTATTTTCAAATGCACTTAACAAATCAGTATCATCAGGCTTAAACTCTATTTTATAGGAAGAAGCCTATAGCATTATTTTATAATTTTAATTACAATTTTTTACTAATATCCGGTAAAATGTATATGGTGTCTTTCAGTGCTAACATTTAGAAGCCTAAGTGTCAATTTCCCAAATTCCTTTACTAACCATAAATTATATAACTTCTAAATAATTTGATACTGTAATAAAATACTATATTTAGTAGTACTAAAAAAAATAAAAATATGTAGTTCCCAATGTGCTGAGGGAATGGGAACAGGGAGGGAAAAGGGAAAAGGGAAGAGTGAGGGGAAAAGAAAGGACAAAAGAAACGGAAGGGTGAAAGGAATTTATCTGCGTTTTAAAGACATAAAATGGGAATTAAGGATTCTCATTAGCTTTTGGCACCTATTTAGAGTGTAGGTGTAGACAGTGGTAGTGTATTAATGGGATCATATAAGACACAGAATTTACATTTTCCCCACTATTTTTCAAAATACATTCAGTTGCCAATTAAAACTGAGACTCATTGTTGAGCTTCATTTGCTTTTTTTCCCCCTGTTTTCAGACAACTGAAAAAATAACACTTATATTGAGAAAAATCTGTTAAATTATAGAGTGATATGTAAAAACAACCACTATTGGTCTTCCTGGTCAAAAAGACTAAAAGCAATATAAACTGTTAAATGCCTAGAAACATGAAGGAAACAAAAATCAAAATCAGAATAATGAACACCCAAAAGTTATCAATATAACTCTTGATCAAAAACAGTAAAAAGATTTATGTATGTCTTTCATTTTTTCAATGCGTTTTCATTGCAATTGTGCTCAACTTAGTAGCCTTTACTGCACCCTAAAAATGAGGAAATTTTGAGGACAAGTCAGTCAACATGTACAAAATTCTGAAAGTGTCCCAACCCAATCTAGGGTCAACTATGAGCCTATGATTTCCAATTTGCTTAAATTTAAGACAACCCATATTTAACTGCTTTCTAAAAATAATATTCAGTGAAATATTTACTGAATAATCAATAATTTGAGTGGTTTCTAATATCTTCTCATTCTATTTTTCCTGCATCTCTCTACCCTTTTACAGCCAAATGTATGTCTCAAAATAACTCCATCCAAAGAAATTGAAGGAGAAATCAGATACACTTTTTACATTTTTACATCTGAGGATATGTCAGTTTGTCTTTGCATATTCCCATACCCACCTCACATATGTTCTCTCATCAGAGCTGAATTTGCCATTGAACTGTCCCTTTTAGATTTCTATCTATTTTAGAAAGAGCTTTACTTGATGCACTTTCAAATTTTTAAATTGTTCTCTGTGAAGAGTCACATGCCCTTTATTTTGTGGACTCAATCAAAATTAGCATAAATTATGACCAAGTTAGAGTGAAAGAGTCATCAAAAATTAATAGAAAAGCCTATGGCTTGGACAGTGGAAAAGACATATATTATGAGGGAGTTGGACAAAGGCCATTTTGGCATTTGCCTTTTGGCTGGACTAGAGAGGAAAAAACATTCATAACATTCTCTACACAGTCCTTTCCCTTGTAGCAGCAGAGAGTCCCTCCATAGACAAGATTTTCTGAAAGTGTGTGGGTAGGAAAGTCTAGATGAGATCTGTTTACATTAATAAGAAGTATCTGAGCTCTGCTTCAAAAAGCAACATGAAGGGGCTTGGTGACCTAGTTCCATCTTCTTGCACTTAAAGATAGTACTTGTGTGGCTTTTGAACAAGGGGTTTTTTAGCTGCTATGAAGAAATAAAATAACCTGCCACTGGCAGAAACCTTATTCTCTAGCTAGTAATGTGAAGCAGCTTCCTTCTAATGACTGTGATGCATCATAAATTCAAAATAAATTAGTGCCCATTAAAATTCAGGCTTTTCATGATTTGTATTACAGATACTGCCCAAGCATCATGCATTTCTGGAGTCACCTTTCAACTAAAGAATTATGTTGACTTTCTTCAGCAAGACATATTAAAATAATCCAATGAAATATACCTACTTCTGCAAAGATTTACCATGTGCGCATGTGAGGAGAATATTACTGAGGTTACTGGGGAAAATAATATTTTCTTCCTACAAGAGGAATTATGTTTCTTTAATAAGTTTTAATACATCTTACTGGAAAGCAATTAGTCAGAACTTTAACTGATCTAGGCAATGTGTATATCTGCACACCTTGTCAGGTAATTTTTTTACATCGGGTGAAAGAATCTGGAAGAAATTCCTTAATACAAATTTGTTCTTTTCTTAACCCCATTTGCCACTTCAGTTCTGGTTCTCTGAGCATAGGGTCAAGTGCTTTGCACTCAGCTTACTGTTTACATTTGAGTAAGTAAATATGAAAAGCTTCTAAATCACAATGGCAAATGTTACCTTGCACACTCTTTCCACAGGTATAAACTATGGTGCTGTGTGAAAGACAAGAGAATCACTCCCACACAGATTATGTGGCATGCCAGTTGATTTTTAAGGAACAATAGAGAAAATTAAACAAGCGTTGCATGAACTGAATTTATGCTTAACATCAATTTTATTCCCAAACTGAAATAAAAATTTCAAGCCTCAGAATTTTTAGTTCAATTAAAACTCTTCAAAAAGCTCACTCTGAAATATCACTAATGTGGTCTGCCATACAAATAAACAAATTAAAATATAACTGTGTGGCATTACCATGAACTAATTATTCCTCTTAGCTCAAAATAATTACAAACTTTTTTCAAGGTTATTAGGTATCATACTGCATTTCATTACCAAACAGGAAACTTGCAACTCTACAGTTTCTTATTTTAGTATAAGCTCAATGTGTTGTTTATTACTGTATATGCAGTCACCTAACACACACTGAAGCTCTCTCTGAGATGAACTGCCACATCTCATTCTGTGTTGTCCTCCAAGGGACTGTTCATGTAAGGGGGCATGAGCCCCTTAGAATCACCTCCAGTGTTGACTACATTCTCTTTCCATGTGAGAATCATACAATTTCAGGTCACTACCTGGAAGTGTTTTGTCACCTTCTGTTGCTTCAATGAATAATCCTTACAGTCACACTGATTCTTGACTCCTCAGAGAACTTTGCAGCACTGAACTCTATGGAATCCATTAATTTTAATAAATTAAAATTGAAGTTAGGAGATTCATGCTTAAGGTCAAATTGTACTGTGTCCTTAGATTTTTGTTTTCCATTTATGAAGCAGAGATAAGCTTATTAACAAATAAGTCAGAAGTTTTATCCAGTGATTATTTCAATAAAGTGAATACCACCAGCTTTGCTCAAATCCTATAAATCTTCAAAGCTAGTATTCTATATTTTATTTATATTTTATTTGAGGAAAAATATATGAATCATTAATGGATCATGTCTTTTTAAGGTGAATATAAATAAAAATGAGATTTTAATGAATGCCTCTGGAATCACTTAAGTCATTGAAGGTACGCTGTCAAGAAATCTTGATGTTGCAAACACACCTAAGGATGGACATATTTGCATAAATATATAAACATGTTTATAGGTTGACTTTAGATAGGTGAAAAAAATTAATTTAACTTTGAACTTTATGAGATCACTAAGGTATTTAAAATGAAGCATTTCTTGCAGGATAAGTACCAATGGCAATACTTGTAATGGAGCCCTAGGCAGTTATTTTGGATGTCTCTGATAAGAGAGTACCATAATCAGTGAAAATGCTCCTTCTCTGCAGCTTTAAACCCTTATGTTCCTTAATTAAATGTTTCATGGTAACCGTTCTGGAGTCTTGGTTTCTTATGGATTGTATAGTTCCTCTAAAGACAGTCTTTAAGTTAAATATCCAGAAGTAAAACCCCTTGCACTTTGTTTATTTGCTTGCTGGTCTGAAAATTACAACTATTCTGATGAGGCAAGTAACAACATCACTTTATTATGTACACTTAAAGCTTGGCAATGCCACAATACAGAGAGATTAATTCTGCAAGTTGGGTATAGACCAATAATTTAAATAATTTAGACCAGCACTGCTCTAGCAGCTTTTCTGAGTGAAATTTTACTTCCAAAGATGTAAGATTACTCCACCTTCTAGGGAAGGCCAAATAGGACATCTGCTACCTCTCTTGTGACAGCCCAATCTTGAAAGCTGGTGCAGGGCTCTTGGGAAATCCTGCAAATCTGTAAGCAATGTTTGTGGAACAGAAAAACTTGTAAAACTTGTAAAAGAACTAAAAATTTCAGTCAAGTAAGTCCTGTTCCAAGAAGAGCAAAGGATTCCTTCATAGGAGAGCAATATGAGTAAGGTTTGCATTAAGACAAAATTGGTGCTGCCAGCTGATACTGATAAGAGAAGTGTTTGGGGATCTTGTTACAAAGAGACCGAACTGTATTTAACTTTTAAATCATTCACAGAACATAAGAAAATATAACAGATCCACAGATTTCTATCAGCTTATAATCAGCTACAGAGGAATGCAAATCTAGCCAATTATTAGACAAGCCAGTTGTGTTTTTTTCTTATCTGGTTATGGAAGAAAGGAAATTATAGGTATGAGGAAAGTCATTGCAAGGTAAGAGAAGATTTACAAGCTCAAAGGTACTGTTAAAATTACCAGGTATTTTTAATAGCATTAAAACTAATGCAACTGAATCCAGTGTCACTGGAACTTGAGAGAATTACAACCCATTGAACATACAAGAAGGTTAAAGAAGGAAATCAGACCTTAAACACAACAAGCTCAAAATTCCTAATAATGGGTGTGTATCTCTAATAAGAATGTTCTTAGATTTCAAGATCTCTAGGTAGTAAAATATAACATATTATTGTAGGGCAAAAATCATGCAGGGCGGCATCAATCCAGATTCATGAAAAATTTGAACTTTACCTCTAGATTCTTTTAGCACTCAAAAGCCAAAGAAGTCTTTATATTTGATGTGTTTCAGACTTCTAGTTTCACCAGAAATGAATTAGAAATTCTAATCTTTATTGACTGACAACAGAAGATGTCTAGTCAGCTGGTCTCATCTATGCTGAGGAAGACTAAACACATGAATCCTGTTCATTTTATCTCCAGCTACTATTGCTTAAAAGCTATAAGGATACCATTACTTTCTTCAAAGTTTTCTAAAAGTTAAAGCTCTTAATGTAAACATTTCAAAGCATTATGCATAGAAAACCAAACAGGCACACCTTTCCATCATCAGTGACAAACTGTCGAAAGATGTGTTTGAATTATATGAGGAAATCAACACCTTATTTCACAATAGAGTTCCTATTTTAATCACATTCTTTCATTTGAATGTCATGTCATCCAGTAGATATTCCCCCAAACAATCAGGTACAATTGCAATGCAAATACTTAACTGTTTCTTGACAATTAAAAAATATCTGCCAAAATTTCTGGAAAAGAAAGCTAAGATTTTCTTTGGGTTGTATGCACCCACAAAACGTGTATTATCTACCAAAACTGCATTTGTTTATATTCTTTGACATACAGAATCTCAATAGAGTATCACTGTTAGATGAAAAGGTTCGGACTCCTGAAATAGAGTTCATATGATTTATACATTTAAACACATGTGCCATGTGGTCTTTGCAAAAATCTTCAAAACCAGCAAATCAATTTAGAGTGCCTAATATAATCATTAAATAAATTCTAAATAATCTTTTTTTTTTTTTTTTTTTTTCTGTTGCTCCTCTGGCATCACCATAAACCTGGCACTACGTTCCTGGCACGCTCACCTCTGTTAATGACCGCAGAGCTATGTATCTTTAGGAATCACAGTATATCTCAGCTGTTGCCATTTGATGCTGGCTTAGAATATCTTCTAAACATATCAGTATAACTCTGTTTTCCTTGAATATATTCTCCAAAATAAACATGGGAATAGTTCTTAGACATTCCAAAACAATGGACCAGTAAAATTCTATAATAAGTTCTTTGTAAAGTGCTGGGTTTATTATTACATTTGAAGTGCTGGGTGACTAAAATGGTATACACAGACTTTTCCTTCCCCACAGTTCTTCTCTGGTATCTGCATAAAGTCTCATGCTTCCCAGTTGTGCTAGACCATTGTTTCATTACCTTTGAATTACCCAACACACATCACGAACACAACCATTGTATGATCCACTGAAAAACTATATGGGAACTAATCCAACATTTGCAGTACTCACAAAATAAGCATTCCATCATCAAAGTTTTACAAGCTAAATGAACATATCAAAGACCTGAGTTTGTCCCTTGATACCTTTCTTAAACAAACCAAAGTTTTAACCCCTTAGAAAATGATGCATGTTATTTATTATTGTTAGACTTTGACCTATTAACTGAAACTAAGTGGAAATCAAAAAAGTCATTTTTTCAGATAAAAGAGCTGGCAATATTGATTTACTTATTTAAATCCCTGTCTATAAAACCAAATTAAGATCAAGACAAATACAAAGTCTTACAAATTATTAACTAATGTTTATTATGTAATCTGCATTGCCTACTTGTATGTAAATGAGATCTGTTTTAGTAAAAGGTTCAAGTTAATGAAATTTAAGTTACCACAAATATTTCTATAGAATCATTGAATTGTTAAGGTTAGAAAAGATCTCTAAGATCACTAAGCACAACCATTAACCCAGCACTGCCATGTTCACCGCAAAAGCACATCTCAGGTGATTGTATTATCAAACCATGACCAATATCCTATGGCTGGAACATGAAAAGAGGTTTGTAGAAACACAATGGTAACTCTGTATCATGTAATGTCTTTCTGACAATTACTCAAAATTAACATAAGCATACAATAAAAGGCAAAAAACACCTTATTTCTCTCAGTGGAAGTATGCCTTAGCTTTGAGACTGGCTTCCTGAGTGTATTTGGATCTCAGCAAAGCAGTTTTTCATGAAAACTTGACAAAATTGGATCTCCAAAAGGCACTGAATATTTAGCAATTAGCTTTTACTTGTTCAGCAAAATGTAACAAGTTGCAGAGTGAAAAAGCAGCTTTTTCCTGAACATAGGGTGACAAACTTGTTTGAAAAGCAAATGCATAAAACCATCTTCAAAATATATGCGCTTTTTTTTTTCACTTTTCTTCCCTTGACCATTTTAGAGCATTTTCCAAACATCTAGGAAGACATCTCTGTTTAAAACATCTCTGTATAAAACATCCATTGCCCCTGCAGAACACTAGCTTACACATCCAGTTTTACTAAAACTCAAAGCCTTCCAAGAAATACAAGACCTGGCTGTGTTACCCTTCCCAGGCTTTAGCATTCAGATCTTGTTTTTTAAGAACTGAACTAATGTATATTTATAATATTTTGTTACTCTTATCTTCATTTGCTACATAAGAGCCAAAATGCTCCATTTTGTGAAACCTCATTACAACTCCTTTTGCTTTATCTGTGAGTCTCAAATTAACATGACATAGATGTTTTACATATATCTTAGGCTAAATGTGAAGTATTCCCTTATGCCCATGAGGCACTCAGAAACTTAGTAAGTTCTGCTTTCAAGGACACTCTAAATGAGGTTATTAAAATTCAACACTTTGCATATTCTGATGGGGAAAAACACTTGCCTCTGACAACAAAAGAGATAGGTCAATTCAAGAAAGATTCTCAATCTCCATATGGATGGCCACTAAATTCCTTGTGCCAGTATTTGTAAAACCAAAATTAGAAAATGTTATCAGGGAGGAAGAAAAGTGTAGGAACCCAGATCCTGCCCAAAAGTAAAAATCCATAACCATCTGTTGTTTGTGTTACATGGATTTCACAACTGTCATCTCCACTGTGCACGCCATTTCATCTTCACAGCAATATCACCAAAACACCCACTGAGATAAAATCACAAATATTTTGAACATACCATATGATACATTATTTTCCAAATTAATATTAGACAAAGTCAAAATGAGGACTTGTCTATAGGTTGCTTTTGTGCTGTCACATGAAAAATCCTTCAAGGGTTTGCTACTGTATGAAAAACTTAACTTCTGACTTGAAAAACTTAATCAATACAGAAGAGAAAGGAAGATATTAAATGCTGCATTTTTTAAGTACAAACATGTTTTGAAAAATTATAATGGCCACTCCATACATTGATATATCTTTCTTCAAAAGCCTTCTAAAGATGCATTTTAAACTATTTACTCAGAAATATTATGCAGAATTTAAATGAACCTTTTATGTTTTCTGAACTTCAGACCAGCAAGACTGTCCCACATTTCACAGCTGGGTATGTCTTGAAGGATTTATCAGCTCTCAAACTAATTTTCATAACTCAATGTTACACTCAAAAAGTTCTTTTTGAGAAAACAAACAAACAAAAGAAACTAAAACCGCACACTGAAACTGCCTTTGGAAAAATGACAGAAAAAGAGTTAAGGACCAGAGAGTGAACAAACTGTTTTTTCCCTGAGGAAATCTAAAACTCAAGGTCAGCACTGTCTGAAATCACCAGACCTGTCACATGGCTTTCATAGCTGCCACTATGGCTCCTATCAAACCCACTCTGAAAGCAATGAAAACATTTTTACTGGAAACAGATCGAGCTCTGATAAGAAGCTCCTTAATCACCTTTGGCTGATAACACTGCACAAAGTGAGAGGTAAAGTTTTGAAAAGGAGAAGAATGAACTAAGAGAACTTGAGGTCAAATGTATTTGACCTTTTTTTTTTATTCCTTAATTTGTGCATTGGAGCAGAAATACTACTCTAAGTACATAGATATGTATTTTATAAGAATACATACATGCACATGCATTTTATACAAGTGTCTGTTCATAAACATACAGGAACACAGATTGTGCTGTCAGGATAACTCACTTAATTCCATTTTATCCCAGCTTCTGTCCTCCAGTAACAGAAGTCTGGTGGTCCCAGTCTCAGTCCCTTGGGTGTAGGAATCCATCACAAACCCATCACCCTTAATTTAATGCAATTGACAGTGTCTGCTCAAGAGACGCAGAAGAAGGAGTTACCATGGAGACTGAATGACTGCTCTTCTCCAGAGGATGCTTTTATCAAGCATGGCCTGAACAGTAGATGCTCTGCAATACTTGTAACCTTAATCACACCACTGGATCTTGCTTTTTGGGATGCCTTTTTAGTAAATTCTAACAAACATCAAAGATTGGGGGGTGGGGGAAGAAGGAAGACAGAGCTTAAGAAAACAAACAAAAAAATCCCCTAAAATACAACAAAAAACAGTATGAAACTGCATATTGTGTCAGAACGAGAGAAAAAGAATTTCATATTGATTTGATTTATCAGATTTGTCACCTCTGCCTGGTGCTTTCCTAACGGGGTGAATGCTGTGCTTGACCTATTTGCTGGAATTAACCAGGACTGCAGAAGACCATATGGATTGCCAGATGGTCTGCTATAATTTAATGCCATTTATTCTAAGTATGAAGTAAGTGATAAATATAATTAACATTCCTTTAGCTCCTTACTGGAGCTTTTTTCTAAGGCTTGAAAGGTAAGTTAATATCTTGTTGCTGAAACACAGATGCCAGCTAATTACTGCAAGAGGCTGCAGCCTCCAAAGCAAAAAGTGTCTGCACAGAGTCTAACTTATTCACTGACCCCACTGTGATGATTAATAGGTTGAATGCTAAGCTGTAATGAGGATGACAGATCTTAGATGTTTTCAGGTTCCCTTAATTAGGAGCATGATGAACAGTGTTTATTGCAGGTGTACATATCACACTTCATAGTAAACAATGCACCTTGTACTTGTGGCCTGAACACGTATTTCACATTACAGCACATCAAATGTGAAGGACGAATCAAACACCTCCAGACAGTAAAAACAATGAAGTGATTTCCTTGAGAAATGCTTTTCCGGATTGCTATTTCATATTCTGCCAGTGATTGTCTAAATGGCCTAGTTTTTAGGAAGTGGTCCTAGAAAAGCTTTGGCTTCAAAGAGTGTTTATATCAGGCAGGGTTGTCATTCTCAGTGTTTTTAAATCACGAGTCTGTAACAAGATATCCAAACAACTCTGCTTACTGTTCCTGTGCTGAAAATCTTCGTAGTAAATGGGGTAGGCGTGAGCAGAATGAACAGCAAACAGTTTTGTAAATTTTAATGTCAATATACAAGTGGAATTAGTAACTGGTAATCAGAACAGAAGTATTAGAGAAAAGGCAGAAATACTGAATCTTTTGTACTTAATAGGAAAAGTTGTGCACATTGAACCTCACAGATAAAAATGATCACAGCTAAATGCCCTGAGATTTGCATGTGCACTGTTAATAAAACCTGGCTGAACCTGACCTGCCAGAAGTGGCATAAATTAAATGCTATGCAGAGAACACAACATAGCAGCACCTGCACTATAGAGCAAACCTGCTTTATATTGTTAAAGGAGCTCAGGGTCAGCAAGTCACAGCACAGAGAAAGGAGAAGAAAAATCCAGCTTTTCAACATCTGTGTTCCTCCCATGCTCCAGATTGCTTCAGCACCTGTTCAGAGGCCTACACAGTTACACTCCACAGTGCAAGTGCTGATGCACCCTTAAGAAAGTGCTACATCAGGGAATACTTGAATGTGATGAGACATACCCTCTTTTACTCCACTCCTGTGGAGTAATAACTGCAAGTCATTTCTTCATCTGGTGAATTTTGGTGAATTCACTTGACTGTTGTCGCTGGTGCTATAAAATCTTTTATATTTCTCCATCAGCATGTGAATAACTTTTGATTTTCTATTAGTATATGAATAAAAATAATATCAAAATATCTGAATAGCATGCTTTTGTTGATACTGATACCATTTGTCAAGATATCTTCATAAGGTCTCTGTGATTGACAGAATTTGAAAAAAGATCCATTTTCCCATCCCATCAACAGAAAAGTATTTACATGAGGTGCAAAAGCTAATGCTATGATGGCTCCAGCTTCATTATTGTAGTCAGAGGAGAAAAAGAGGTAGTTGGAGAGAGCAATCCAGATAACCTGATCCTCTTTGTAGACCTGGTCCTTACTTCCCTGACTGCTAAGTAAGGTAGGGCCATTCATGTGTCAGAGATTAGGGAGACTGAAATAAGAGATAAAAAAAACTACCAGGCTGAAAATGACTTAATTTATCCGTTAATAGATCATTTGTTGAACCTGACATCACTGTACTTTGCTACTACTCAAATACCACTTCTGAAAAGTACTGGAGTGATATTCTTCAGTGACTAAAGAGTTTCAGTATCAGTATGCTATCAGTACAATGCTTGCAGTCTCTATGTCTGTACATTCACACATATGTACATATACATAAACACACATTTATAAATGTATGCATTTAATTGCTCCATCAGTGCAAATAGTCAGATGCTCCAGGTACTTCTGCTACCTCTTAACATTAAAAGGAAGGGAAATACCAGATCTGTTGTCTGCATTCACGCCTTTGAACTGTCTAAACGTTTTGCCTAAGCAGCATCTAGTTCTCACCAATAGTTAAAAGAGAAAATAATTCTGAAAAAATGAAGAAACCATGCAGAATTTAACAAGTTAGCCTTTGGGATTGATAGACACAAAGCCTGTCAAAGCAGATTTGACACTTAGTTCTTAAACACAGCTTTATACTTTAAAATCCTTTTACATCTGTCTTGTTCTTTACTTGTTTGCTTACAAGAAAATAGGTATCAGAGAATTTATGTTCACTGTTTAGTCCCACGAATAAGATTGTCTGCATCCTAGCTGTCATAGAGACAGCATGTTTGAAACATTACTCATGGTCTGAATGGAAAATAGGATTTAGGACAAATAAGGACGAGATATAAACCCCTTGTCTACAGAGGAATACCTGTGGCTCATGAATGAACCTTCATTACCATAATTTTCTGTGATTAAGATTCATCATTGGATTTATTGAGAGATCTCACCAAGGCAATGGAAACTAACCAAATGTACTACCAGACCTAGAATAAATTATTTGGGCATTGATTTGTTGGGAAATTATGTTCTCAAAAATTGTGAATTTAGGAAAAGACCTGCAAAATCTTTCTTTATTTAAATTACCTAAATCTTAGGTAGAGGAACGAAAACAAGGCCCTAAGAGAAAAAAAATGCTTTAAGACCATAAAAAAAAACAAAAAAAAAAAACAAATGAACAAACAAGCAATACTGTTTACTAATTTCACTAATGTCTTACCTCCTGCATACATGACAGCCAACATTATTGATGATATCCAAGCTATCTCACTATATGACGTGTGGAAGATCTCTTGTATTTCTTTGAAGAACACTGTGATGGCTTTGGGGAAGGCATAGGAAAATCCAATGGAGATAAAAGCCCCAAAGACCACAACCCATCCCCAGCCTCCATCAGGAGGTGGGTAATCTGGTGCTCCAGTTGCAGGGGGCATATTTTGGTCTCTGTCTCTTCTCCAACTAGACTGAAAAACAAGAAAAGAAACAGGATGTCAATGCTTTTTTCCTTTTTTTTCCATATCAAACTACATTATTTAATAGTCATCTGCAGGGATCATAAAAAAAACCCTCTGAGGAAAGATCAATTTCCAGCTTCCACATGGGACCACAGAACAAGAGTATAGGTTTTCAGAAGCAAAAGCTGTTCTGCAAAAAAAAAATTGTGGCAAGAGTATTTCCAATAGCCTAGTCAGTATGTGGCAACTGTTAAAATCACTGATCTCAGTCACTGAAGTTGTATTTCAATTAGTCATTTATTGCAAAGTGACTAGTTTTTGTGGGTTAATTTATGTAGCTCTACCATCTACAGTGTAGAGAAGAAACAATGCAAAAATGTTACATCTAGATTATAACTAAATGCTATAAATGTTAGTGAGATTTATTGGTACCGCAGCAAAATCAACATCATCAACAGAGAGGAACAAACTGAGAACATCTAGAAAGCAGAGATCTAAGCAGACATTTCAAATTCCCTGTGTATCTATAAAATAAATACACAGTATTAAAATTCCATACTTTACTCTTAAGATTTTGACATTTTGATGTTGATATTACTTGCAGGAACAACGTGGAGCTTGATGGTACTAATTTTGCTGTTTCCTCATATTAGAAGACATTAGGAATCTTTCCACAGCTCTTCTATAATTTAGAATTGACCATAAGAGCTGTCACACAATGATACCTTACAGAGGTTCTAAGAGGTGTAGCCATTACATTTGGACAGCTCAAATCCACATAAAACTTCTAAGGCCTGAAATAAATTTCATGTTGCTAATATCCTCATATCTAAAAGCTTACATTTTTTTTGCATTCTACATTGCCTTTTTAGAAAATACATAGCAGTGAAAATCCATTTTTTATTTCTGAGATTTTTCCACTAACAAATCCCACTGTTATTAAACACTGGAGTCCACAGTGTTTTTTTCTGTGTAATCCAGCCTACAGAGACAGTATGAACTGCAAACTCTTCTTTGCTTCCTGTTTCTTTCTTTGGCATTTATGCAACTTATTACTCTTGATTGGTCTCCTGCCATACTAGTATTGAAAACTGTGGATGACAACACAGTTTTAGGTTGAGTAGGTTGCTGTTACACGATTATCAGCAAGTCTCTGCATGATTCCTTCTGTGCCACTTACAGCATATTCCAATTTCTCACAGTATTAGCAGTGGGAGTGAGATGATTACCTTAACAAAAACTAAAAAAAACAACTATGTCAGCTTATACTTATCTCTTGGGATAGTGCCTGGAGTACATTTAATGTAGCACTGCATGCAATATATGCCACAAAACAAGTAAAATATTGTTTTTAAGACGACCTATTGCTTGGCTAGCCCTGTGTTGAAATCCAGTGTACCTTAGATTCTCCAGCTCACTGAAGCTCATTGTAGACATCAGCTACAATCTCATGTAGCTGGCACACCTCTGGGGGAAACGAAAGCAATGACTAAAATATCTGACATTTAGGCAAAATTTTAAAAGCCCAGGTAGTTTGGCTTCTGCACCATATAACTGAGATTTCCTGCTGGCAGCAATAGGTATCTGTTGCTCTGTACGCAGAGCATAGAAATCTTTTTATAAGCATGTCCAGAAAGAACCTCTGGTATGTACTTTGTTTCTGCTTATCCCAGCCTCAGTTTAATGTTGGTTCACTGAGAAAAGTCAGAGATGAAAGCCTGGGCCTGCCACTAGGACAAGTTGGACAAACAGAAACAATTCTGGTTGCTGAGACTTAACTTTGTCAACACTGTCAAATACTACTTTGTTTTTGCTACTAAAGATCCATTAGAAGGAAGAGTATCTCAGAAAGTGCCCACTGTAACTTAGAGCACAAATAAAGATTATCAACTGCATGTTCAAAAGCACAAAACCTCAAATTTGCCATAAAAAGCAGAATTCTCTATCTGTGAGTTAAGTGGAAGTAAAGAACAAGAGTTTGCCATCTATCATAGGAAAGCTGTTGTTCTGCTCATCTGAGAAAACTTTTGGTTGTTTAATGAAAAAAGGTTAGCTATTGTTTTCTTACACTTCAAAAGCTCAAGCATATTTGTTTTCATATTTAATATTCACATGACAACACTTCTATCACTATTATAAATTTTTGTAATGGCAAACAACATCAACACATTGCTCTTCACATAAAAATGGCTTATCAATTTACTGAGGAAGCACTCCTTTTCCTAAAAATAATACAGAAGCACTTTGAAAAATAACAGTCACCACATTAGTCAAAAGAATGCTGAGGGCTCCTGAACGTCGCTAACAAATGGTTTGGAGAGATCCCACTACATCCACCCCTTTAGGGTAGAAGAACAGGCTCTGAGGTTCAGTGCTTTCCTCCCTTTAAAAGCTTCACAGTAAATTACAGGAGCCTTAAGGAGACACCCAAGGGGCATTGGCTTCTCCTGTGCCTTAGCCTAGAGGCAAATTGTTGCAAAGGCCGCTGCATGGTCCTGTCTGCCAACCTACAGTGGGCATTACCCTGTCACGAAGAAAAGTCTGGATCATAGTATCTCACACCTCCTGTTTATCTCACAAAGTAGAGCTAAGAATAGCTTCCCTGATATTCCTTTATGATCATCATGGCCAATATTAGCTCCAGTCAATAAAAGGTGACGAGGAAAAAAATTACAAATATATGTTTGTACCAAGGTGAAAATAAGTATTCATTTTCTCACAAATGTTAAATCCAACATCTCAAACATCCATACATGCTCAGGAGGTAAAACAGTATTCTCCTGTAAAATCTGCACTTAATGTTCTGCCACAATCTCTGAAAACACAATCCCTCCAAAAGAAGTCTAATCCATTCATAAACTCAGCTCTAACCTAAGCCTAACTACTAAGATTTGAGTAATATAGGTAGTATTATGACAAGTGCAAAATCCATCAGCAACCAAAAAACCCCAGGATTTTACATTAGTAGACATAAGTATTGATAAAAGAAGAAGCAAAAGAGAAAGGAATGAAGCAGTGATAATCAAAATTCATTTTCAGAATGCTTACAGGCTGTGAAGAATGAAAATAAATATGGTAGAAATCATATAAACAAGCGAAGTACCAGACCAAAATAAGAAAAAACGAAACAGCACTTGAGCAAATAAAGATCACCACCAGTGCTTTTAGTCAGTCATATGAATTCCATCATGTGCTTAAAGCTAGCAAGAGAGCACAGCTCATACCTATGCCTTTCTAGGCAAGCAGTGGGTGAGGAACACTGCCTGCCCCCTCCCAGGGAAGCATCAGGGGAATGGTGACTGGAGTGGGTCCTGAGTGAAGCCATCAATCTCACTTCTTGCTGTCAAATATATAAAGATTCCTCAGCCTTTACATACCCTGAGTCAGATGTGCACAAGGATTTTCTCCTAAGCTCCTTCTAGTTCCCCTGTATAAATCCCCTTTATGTAAGCAGTGAACAAGAACGCAGCTTACTGTAACAGGAGCTGCATGTGTCTGCTAACAAATAGGAGAGAAACAAGAGGACACTTTTAAAACATCTGATAAGCAACATTTTTATTGCAGTTTTCAGTACATTTGAACTTAATTAGGCATATGAGAACTAGTGAACAAAAGAGAAAGAGAAAAAGAAAGGAAGGAAGGAAGGAAGGAAGGCTAGATGTGAAAGGAAGGGAAAAAAGGGAGAAAGAAAAAAAGAAAAAAGTAGCAAGCATCAACATGGTCAAACTAAGAGCAAACGCTACAAACAAATAATATATCGTTATATAATGGATTGTAGACTTCAGTCAGTTATAATCAACCTGTTCAAACTGCTCATGTTCCTACCAATGCTTCATTAATATTCTGCGGTTGCCGGCTGCCAGAATCAGCTATCAATACAACAGCTTGTCAAAGACCCTTCTGAGAAGGGTTTATGTTGTTCTCTTGTTTACTAAGACTCTGATTTTACTGGGAGCCTTAGTTTTGTTTTTTCTGCAATGTTAGAGTAACTGTTTGTTTTCCTGCTTGCATTTTGTCTGCCTTGTCCTTAATGTGTCCCATCCCCACCTGACTCAGCAGCCACATGTCCTGGAGTAAAAGAATTGGCATGTGAAAAATCTATCCCCAGCTGCTGTAGGATAGTAGAAATACTTCACATTTGAGTACTGCCCTCCAGTTCCAGACAGTAAGCCAAGAACTGCAAAAAGCTTTGCAAACTTGAACAAAATCAGTCTTATAACATCCCTTTGAGGTGACTGAGAAGTATAATCCACTTTTACATTTTAGACATGGGAAACAAATGTGATAACAGAATGAGTAACCTGTCTTTTCCCAGATCAGTGTCAGAGCTGGCATATGGACTAATGTCCAAATGAGATGCGAGTTACGACTGAGATTTTTAAATATGTATGCATTTTAGAATCCCATTAAGTAGCAAATGCAGATTATTTGTACTGCTGAATACTAGAACTAGGAGCTCAGGTGGGGTACAATGTTTGCTTTATAGGTTTGAATACTCTGCTGCTCCAACTTACCCTTAACACATGTTAATCACACGGCCCTATTTGATATAAATTACTTTGTAGTAGCATTAGAATACGAGTTAAATAAGAATTATATTTTTATCAAAGATCCTTGTTTAAATGCTGTAAGTTTTTCAATTTTCATTAACTGCTCTTTAATGAGTTCTAAGCAGGATGGTAGAATAGCAGGTACCATCTCATCAAATGGTATTGCCTCACCAACTTCTATAAGTTATTGCCATAATCTTGGGAACACCTTTGAGCCTTTGAAGAAAAACATATCTTGTTAGTTTTGTGAGAAGACTTTGTTCCTACTTGAGATTTTTATTATTTTTCTGAAGAAGGGGAAGAAGAGCAAAGACTGTAAGACAGCAAAAGAGTCTGTTCTCTGCTTTTAGCTCTAACTACTCACATCTCGAGGCAAGTAGTTCCTAAGGAGCTCTGGTACTTAGCCTTAAAGAACAGGCTAATTGTCCTGAAATGGGAAAATAGTCTCCTATCTGTCTGTATTCAGAGACTAGGGAGTATGTGATAAATAAAACCCAGGTAGATGAAAGATGCACTCGGAGTCAGACTTCACTGCCTTTCTTCCACTAGGGTCTTATCTTCAGGATAAATACACCCTGTGTGAGAGGAAAAGTACTTAAAATGTGCCCAGGCTAGACAGCACTTTAGAAACCTGTTCTACAGGCTTGAATCTAAGGGTCATGTCTGTAAATGCTTTCCAGACTTCTATGTGACAATAAAATAACTTACATATATGACATTAAATTGTATTTATAGGGCTAATGTTAAAGTTTGCTACTCTTGCTAAAAATCTAAGCAAAAATAAATTCCAAAATCACCATTGTTACTTAAAGTCTATTTCACTTCATTCTTAAAAATATCTACAGGTATTTAAATCTAAATCTCTAGCTTATTGAGAAACAAAACTTTCTTTTTTCTTGAAGAGCAGATGAAGGAACTAGCTCTAAATATTCATATCTATGAAAAAAAATGGAATTATTTGCAGCTAAGAATCATTATTGTGGTGTACTTGTCATCCCATTGAAGCAGTAACAAAGCAAGTGCTTGAAGCAGTGTGGGAAAGTAAGAGCCCCACACACATCCAAGGCAGATGTATGAATATCATTGTTCCAACTGTCTAGGAGGTTGGCAGAGGCAGGCTCTGTGGAGGGAAGCAGAAAAGAGGGAAAGACTCATGCTGTAAGATGAAATTAAAAGAGCAATCCCCATAACTTACTTTCTTCTTAGGGTCTAGCATTTCAATGGAAAGATTCTTAGGAACCGCGTCAACTGGGCAGATAATTGGATGTTACAGCAAAAACTTTTTACTGAGCTATACAAGGATGATTGCAGATCTCAGCTCCTGATGGCTGTGGGAATATTCCCAGAATCACAGAACATGCTGAGTTGGAAAGGATTCACAAGGATCATCAAGTCCAAGTCTTACCCCTGCTCAGGACACCCCAAGAGTCACACCACACACCTGGGAGTATTGCGCCAACACTTGAACTCTGTCAGGCTGGTGCTGTGACCACTTCCCTGTCCCAGTGCCAAACACCCTCTGGGTGAAAAGCCTTTTCCCAATATCCAACCTAAACATCCCCTGACACAGCTTCAGGCCATTCCCTCAGTCTGTCACTGGTCATCACAGAGATCACGAGGAAGCTGTAGAGCACAGAGGTTTCCCCTCTGTCTCCTGCTCTCCAGGCTGAACACACCAAGTGACACCAGCTACTCCTCACACAGCTTCCTCTCAAGGCCTTTCACCATCTTTGCTACTCTTCTCTGGACACTCTCTAATAGTTTAATGTCTTTTTTGTATTGTGGTGGCCAAAACTGCACACAATATTCAAGCTGAGTCTGCACCAGTGCAGTGTATTTGAAGGTCTAATTCACTTTGACCAAGAATAAATGCACATCATGTAATGCCATTCTTCTTCTTGGAAGATTCAGTATAGAATTACTGACACACATGAGTCCTGAAAGACACTTCCCTATAAAAAAGCAAAAACATCTAAATTACACTGTTAGTGCAATTAAAATTCCATTTGCACTATGGCCAAAAGTTGTAACTAAGTCAGTAAAGTGAGGTTTTTACAGTACTGGAACCTCCATCTGAGAAAATTACATTGTAAATATATTGGAACTGTTACATCACTGAAATCAGATTTGGAGCATTGTTAAGTCAGTAGAGAGATAACAAACATAATCTGTCAAAACTAATATTAATTCAGTATTGATAATATGATTTTTTTAACCTGTTTAGTTTCCTAGTTGTTTATTTATTTTAAATTTCATAAGTTGTGCTGCCACATTCTCCTGGGAATCCATTATCTGTATCCAAGTCACAGTCCTGAGTTGGACTTCTACTCATCATGTCTTCTCTTATTATCTTTTTTTACTGTTTTTAAGGGAAACCTACTTCACTGGCTTACTCCAGTTGACCAAATACATACATGACTAGAGTTAAATGAAATGAATTCCAACCAAAGTGATTGCAATTCTGTTTTAATTACTTCAAAAAGACAGCTAATAGAATACCTAACCTAAAGAGGTTGTCACTCCACCCAAACTGAAGTGCACTAAAATGAACTGTTGATGGCTAAATTGAAAATGCCAGTGATCCAATCTGAAGAATTAATCAGATTTAACAAAAAGTTGATTACAGTTGATGGCAAATTCTGCAGACCTGAAAAAAATAAACCATCAAACTAATCAAACTTTCAGAAAGACCCAAACAAAAACTTTCTTCTGCCATTAAAGAACTAGTTTTAATAAATTCACCTTAACCCTTTATAAGTAAAAGTCTTAGCTCCCTACACTGCAAGAGTATTGATAAACTTATTAGTTATGTTCTGACCACTCATACCATCTCTTAAATTCTAGCACTACTCCCTCATATTTAAATATGGTAGTTACCAGATTAATAGCTTACAGATGATTGATATTTTAACTCTTTTTGGACCAATATTGAACTATTTTTTTTTTAACACTACTTTTTAAACTACATCAGCGCACTCATTTTTTCCAAAGCTCACATTGAATAAATGTTTCAAAAAGAAGACTTCCCAGAATAACAGAATTCATGTAAATTTGGAGCTGTACGTTTGATACGTATTTGAAGAATTCTGATATTTGGAAGCGGGGAGTTATAGATTCATGCAACTGTAATTTTTTATAAATGGAAGAATTAAGGTTTTAAGTCAGTGTTAATGGAGTTATCTGCACAGCTGTTGAACATTGCTTGAAAAATAAATACCATAATCTTTCTAAAGCAGCAGATTTTCCATTATCAATAATAACAGATATTCATTTTAATACCATTCTTTCAATACTAAGCTGCAGGAAAAAATGTCAATTATGGGAAAAGCTAGCCTATTCTTAGGCTGCACCACTAGTTAATATTTACAAAATCTAGATTCATATCTTTTTACATAAACATGTAATTTGGAAGTGGCAATATTTAATTCATTTATCGCTGAAGATAATATTCACATTAATCTAAGACCTGAACATTTGACATTAGGAAGATGCAATAGATTCCAATTGAAATTCTCCTGAGATTAATTTCTGTAAACTTCGTGGAAGTTACTCTGGGCTCTTGCGATTAGAATCCAGCCCTTGGCTGTCTTCTCTGCTCCAGTATTATGGCCCAGTGTATTTTTTGTATATGTCCTACCACTCTTTTTAATCCTGGCCTAAAAGAATCATCTCTCCCATAGTGGGAAAGTATTTTTCTTCTATTCTCGCACAACACATGACTCCCATGGGTGGAAATAGTTACTAATGCTTAAGTCTCAGTGACAACTACTTAGATTACGTAATAGGAAGTAAACTGATCTAAGAGCATATGACAGGGAATATATAGCAGGCCAAGGCTGGAAAACAACTCCAGACTGCAGAATTTTATACAGGGTTCATATTTCATTTATTCCTGCCAGTGTGGAAATTGTTACTAGTTTAAGAAATTTTTCTCTGTTACTAATAAAATGGACAAACTTAGGAATGCTTCTGATGACATAGTCTTTTAGAAGTGTGAACTGGGAAAGCTAATAAACTATAAATCACCTTTTAGCAAAGCTACAGTCATCTTATGTACTTTATAGAGAAATAAGTAAATAGGGTAAGAAGTAAAAGGGCAGAACTACCAAAATTTATAATGAGGAAAATACTTTTTAAAATAAATTACCTGGGGACCACTGCCTGTTGAAAAACCAGCAAAAATTCTGCAATTCTGGGTGTGTAGTATGAAAACATCTCCAGAATTAGGTTGTAAGTAAGAAGCTGTTCAGTTAATAGAGATTTTAAAAGTTGTGTGAGAGCAGAGGAAGTAAGCCATCTATTTGTATGAAATAAAACTAAAAACATATAGATAATTGAAACTGCAAAATCCAATTGATGCAACTGTGCCTGTAAAGGCTTGATGTGTGAGATCTTTCCACTAGTGAGAGTTAAAATGTGACCCACTAATTACAAATAAATTATAGCCAAAAAGCAAATTAATCAAAATTACTAAAGCATATTATATTATATATTAGTTTAGAAAAAATGAAAGAGAAAGAGAGATGGCAGGAAAGAAAGAAAGAGAGTGAGAGAACCAGAGAGAGGGAAAGAGAGAAAGAGAGGAAGAGA
>WBND01000359.1:251824-297475 GCA_013398595.1 Tychaedon coryphoeus | reverse complement strand
AAAAGAAAAGAAAAGAAAAGAAAAGAAAAGAAAAGAAAAGAAAAGAAAAGAAAAGAAAAGAAAAGAAAAGAAAAGAAAAGCATCTCCTTTCTTATGCTGATATCAACAATTTCTGAAGAATCTAGAAATCAATTTTGTCCCAGTTTTTGGTCATATTTTCCATATTTGAATCTCCTATTATAGATTTTCCATTTAATCCCAGCACTATGGAATTAAGTTAATACCATCTATTTTCCAATTCCTTTACAATGAGAGACATAAGCCTTCCGGAACATAAGCCTTTTGACCAGAACTTGCCAGTTATCTCAGCCTCATATGAAATGGCTCCTTTCAAACATTAAGACAAGAGGAACTCTTTTTTTTACTATGGACAATCCAAATAGGCAACTGCCTGGGTTGCAGACCCAAAAGGTAGACCTGAAAGCTGAAGCCCTGAAGTGCAACAGCCTGTTAGTTATAGGATATTAACTTGCTCAAGCATTAGCTGTGTTTTATCTGGCAAATTTCTCATTTTGCTAGACAGAGAATATGGGGTAACACTGATTCATTGCACAAAAGCAACCTGATAAATCCACTACAAGATTCATTTTTCTTGAGTTATGCTGGACTCAACTGTGAAACTTTTCCCACATACCAAAGTGCTTTGCTATAGATAATCTCTCTTTGCCAAAACCATACCTATGTAAACAGACTCACAAGCATCAGCTTTTAAATTTCTGCATCATCACAAGAAAAGCTTTACACTTCGGATTATTTTTCTGCAAACTGAGATAACATAATACTCATTATTTAGAATCTAGAACAATAGAATTCAGATCCTCAAAATTTGACTATAATAGCTACATAGAAACAGTAGAAGAGTTTACAAAAATATATAACAAGTGAGAAAATAAATATAAAGATCTCTGTGGCATTTGCATCCTTGCAATTAGCAAAAGGGCACAAGAAAAATATTCACAGAAGGGACTAGTTAAGTCATATTTACCAGGAAGCTTAATAAATCAAGAGTAAACCATATCCAGTGTAGGGCAACAATCTCATCAATGAGAGAAAATGAGTCTTGTCCCTTTCAGGACAGAAGTTTAATCAGTTCAGAGGCAAAACACTAAGTTGTGTTGTTCCTTGTAAAAAGCAGATATATTTGGTAGCAGATATATTTACACATTTGGTTTTTCTGGAGTTCTGCTGAAAGCCCATGCACTCATAAGAGTTTAGACAAGCTTTCTATATGCAAAATTGTTTGTAACACATAAAAAACATGTACAGCACACTCTGCACACCTTTTCATTTTGTCTTGATAACAAGACAAAGAGGTGGTAGTGGAGTTGTGTAAATCTCATTGCTTTTCCTTGAAAAGCAAGCAATACTGGGATTCAGAGCCTGAGAATTATAGTCCTCTGAAGACCACCTGCAGTCTTCAAGACAATAATATTCTTCTTTGTGTACAAAACAACTCTGGAGTTTGTGTGTTCTTCTAAAGCCTTTAAAAATACATCTTTTATTTCTTTTCACTGAAGTCTTAAACTATTATCTACCTATGCATAGGTATACACAGACTTTCCTATACATAAACTTTCACATACAGCCTGACTGACTTCAAAGGGGAGCAAATGGATTTGAACTTTATTCAAGTTTTATTTAGATAGATCCTTTCTCAGTCAATAACTGCAGATGAAACAACCACCACCTCCTGAGATGACTAGGTTTAATTACAATTTGGTTTCTTTGCAGATTCTTTTCCAAACACATTTTTCAATATTTCTCTTACCTCTCAAAATATTACTAGATACACTGTGACATGTTCCTGAGGAGAAGTTGCTCTTGCTGTAATCTGATTCAAGTATAAAAACTATTTTCTATTCAATCCTAGCATGATTATTTCATTTTCATGATATTTTGCAATTTGAATATTAAACAAGGATTTTGAGTTTGTCTTTTTTCTTTTCTTCCCTTGGAGTTAAGCATTGTCAGATTCATCAGTGAACAAAATGTTTATATGTAAAAAGAAACATTGGGTAAAACGAATTCTGCCCTAATGAACTCCAAATAAATCTGTATGTCTTTTATGCACAGAAAAAGCATGGCATGTTTCTTTCCTTTTTCCCTAATACAACTTACTGATTCAAAAAACCTTGTCTGTAAAATGCCACATGCATTTATTGTACCCTTTACATGATGAAAGAAGCTTATGATGGAAAAACATATTTAAGTTGGGGGCTTGTGACTGTGTATCTCAGGAAATGGTACAATGTGTGTAGATGATAGTACCCATGGAATGAAATTTTAATTCACAGAGTTTTTTATTTGGCCTTTGTAGCAAAAGGTGTGATTGGCTCCTGCATAATAAAGCTGACTGTTAAAAGATGCAGCACTGACAAATCTTGAATTTTTAGGAAGTTAAAAAGGACAGTAACAGAATGTACCTGTTCAGATTTCCAGAGCAAGTATCAGAGAGCAAAAAGATGAAGTAAAGAGTGTTGATTTCATCTTCAAAATGTGAGTAAATCTATAAATCCTCTGCAAAACAAAACAGGATTTTGAGGTGGGAGAGCATGAGATGTATTGGCTCTAGCTTCTACCTGTTCTGCATCAGATCCAAACCTGCTATGTAGGGTTAGCTATAGTCTTGACTACATTTCCATTTCATACACAAAACAGCTATTATTACTATCCATTACAGCTGAGAACATTTTAAATGATAGATTAACATAAAGTACTGTTTAATTTCCACCAATGAAAAGAAAATCATAGCCTTTTTCTAGCACCATCCCTAAATAAGACTATTATTTTAATTTGCCAGTTCATGTTTTTTTTTTACAACCATTAAAAGGAAAAAAAATAGAAATGCAAAGATGATGTACATATTCTAAACATATGGGAATATTTTTTTTTTCATACAGACTTCTTCTTTAATATTTCTAGAAAAGACAGAGTGGGGAACCCACACCTTACACAGCAGTACAATAACAGCAGAAAAGCAATAATGTAATGCAAAAATCTGATTTTGAATGATGGTAAACTTCTAATACTTTTCACACCCCACAGCTGTACATTCAGGTAGGTGGTGGTTTCTCACAAGTGGATGTGTATGCATCTACCTCCTGCAAAATAAAGCATGAGTGTTTACTGAAGTTTTTTTTTAAAAAAAGCTCCTTTGAACTTCATTTGGATTTGACAATTAATTCTGATCTGGAAGGCTGTCCCACAGAAACAAAGATAAAACCTTTTTAAAACAGGTTTCGAACAGGTAGTCTAATTATTGAATTGTTCTTAGATATAGAATTAACAGATTGAAATTCTGCACTTAGAATATTTATTCTGTTACACTGAATTGAGTACTATTAGAAAAGCCTAATACAGAGCTACAATATAGTTCTTAATAAGAATACTTGACCAAAACTGTGACCAGAAGCACTGCAAGAAAACATAAATACAAAACCAAACAAATGAGAACTCCTGTCATATAAAGTTGCATGACTTCTGTGATCCAGGAAAAAAAAAAAACATAGAACAAAAACCTTCTTTGAGGACAAAATCACATATAAAGCTAAAGCAATGCTTCAGTAGATTTAAGGTTAAGACTGATGATTGATTACCCATTACTTAATGCTCAGCAGATGTACTTCAGACCAGTGGCAGAATCACCCATTATAAATTTTTCTTTTATAAACGTTCCTTAAAATATCAAGAAACAAAATCATCCAGAAGAATATACCCCATCTATCTGCATTTTTCATTGCTATGGGTTGCTCCTAACATTTGGAAAAGGTTGTTCTGTCCATTATCTGAGCCTTGAGTCATTCATGTTTTTCAACACTTTCACAGCATTCACTGAAATTCACTGTATTTTGGCTTCTGCATGAGGAATGCCTCCAAAGTGAATTGGAAAATATGTTAATGCAGATTCTGTGGAATTATTTAGTATTTGGGTTTTTTTTTAATGATTATAATAAAAACATACAAGTTAACACAGTTTGAAAGGAAATATTTTCAAACAGTGTTTTCTCTTAAAACCTAAGACAGCAAAACAGGACAATATCCATTGTCAAAAATGATTATATAATATCAAAAATCACTCCAAATTATCAAAATTACTTAGCTGTAGTAATGATGTTGACATAAGCTAAACAAAAAGGTTGTACTCAGGCGTCCCTCATAATCGCATAACAAAAAAATAATTTACCATTTCATAGTTCACATACCCAACAAGTGAACAAGTGAACAAATCTTTATGATGAACCTATGCACAGCTACACCTTACTTCAAAAATTTTTTCTTCTCTTAACAGAGGAAAGTGATGGTTTATTTACTTTAATATATCCCACATACCTGCTCTGATGTGAAATAATGTACTATCACCCTGCCATGTGCTGCCAAGTAACTACAAAATCATCGATAATTGCTACTAAAGCATTTGAAATAAATTGTCTATTTAAGCACAGCAAAGATGGCTCTAGGGCACATTTACATCATGGGCCTGACATAAAATGGCTCCCTAACAATTCAAAATTGAGTCTTTATCCCTATCAATCACAAAGAAAGATATATTTTATTAACAAAGCATTATCCAAAACATAATTATTATCTCCATTCTGGGATATTACACTTCATAGAAGGATGTGCATACAGATAAATTTAAATATTATAATAGGTTGTAGATTTTTGTTTTATCTGGATATCAATTCTGAGTAGCTGAAAGTGAAAAATATGAAGCCTTTCTGAATTACAATGTTTATTTTATACATAGACTAATGTACCCAGCATAGAAACATGGAGTAATTGTCCAAGTGCCTAAAAAAGGAACTACCCACGTTACTTAAAAAAAACAAACAGTGTGACATGCTATTTAACAGGTAATCTCTAAAACATAGAAAATTTAAAAATTACCTCATGCTTTTTACTTAATATACCAAATGGGAGCAAGACATCCAGCATAATAAAAGCTGGGGCATTTCTGACCATGCTAGAAGCAAAACTTTAGCCCTGTAAGTCAACTAGGAAAAGAAATTTAAGGGCCCTCACCATCATACAGCAGTTCTTTGAGGTTCTGATTAGCAAAGTTTATATATATGGTTATTTTTATTATCATATACCAAGCTTACATATGAAACTTATAGTCCTTTCTGTATCAAACTTTATTGTAGTGAATTAAAGGATGATGAGACCTGGTCAAATATGTCTTCAATGTAAATAGCAAACAAGACCATTTTCTCCAACTATGAAAACCTCACAGTTGCAGTTTAAGTGCCTCTAAATATATATATGCATGCATGCAGATAGATAGATATAATAGATATAAGTGATAAATATAGAGATATGATTGATGTTGTTATCTTTGTTCTGGCCACTACGGGACTTCAGTGATGAGGGGGAGCTGTTGTACAATATACTATCAGCTTCTTTCCTCATTCAGTTTTCAGTGGGAGCCTACATATTCTACTCAATGAAAGGTCTCTAACACTGTATTATTTCTGCCCTTTGAAACTGCCTTTTGCACAGATCACTGTCACAACTTACTTAACCTATCTGCATTTTTAAAGCATTTATCACTGTGGCACTGCCACCAGAGTGGTGTCAACGATTAAAAAACAACAGGCAGGCTGTCTACAGATAGGCAGGGGAAGCTATGTGTTCAAAATACTGAGAGATCATGAAGTTTCTCCCGATCAAGGGCAACATAAAAAAAATTAGATTCTGCATGAAACTTTCCTAAATGAGAGTGGTAGTGGGGAATCCCAAATATCATATTTTTTGTGATGTATTTATTTTCCCTTATTCCTGAACAACCATCAGTGCTTTGTTTATACAAATAACCTTACCTTAATGGGGAAAAGGTTATTTCAGAAACTTTTCTCTCTTCCAAAATTAAATGAGATAAAATGAAAATTTAAAAAAAAAAAAATCTAAAAAAACTTTCCCCCTCCCCCCCAAAAAAAAAAAATCATAAAACTTCTATTTTTTAATGCGATTTTCTTATTTGGACTAGTACACTCATTCAAGGTTTATAGATGCATATACCTTGCAGGATGAGCAAGTCTGGTTTTAGCTGAAAAGAGACAAAAATCATTAAAGCCAACATTTCAGATGAGAAGTTTTAGTGAAATGCAAAATCATTACAAATTAAAGTTAATACTCCAGTCTTTGAAAAAATATTCTTATTTGTCTTCAGTAAAAACTTGGCAATTTCAATGCCAATCACATTTTTAATTGCAAGTGAATGAAGCCTAGTAGCAGTGTTAATTTGTTGACTGTATGCTAGCAATAGTCCCTCTGCAGTTCATCCCACATTATTTTTCCTAGGCAAAGCAATAAATATTTTTGATTATTCTGGATACAACAGATTCCATCTTCAGTGGGCCAAGTGGATATCCAATATTCAAGTTGTTCTACTGGAAAAATATGACATTTTGATTTTGAAAATCTGGAATAAAAATGTAGCAAGAATATTTTCTTTTTATTTACTGCAAATGAAAGAAGCAATTTGTAAAAAATGTCCAGCATTCATCCTGATATGTACTGATTTACTGGAAAAATTGAAATCAAAGCTGGTTTTGGCATTACACATCACTTAGCTGGAACTATACATGCAAAGTTCACAAATTCAGCACTAATCAAGTTATTGCCTGTTTGCATTTTGCAGCATGAGCAAGTCCTTCTTTAAAAGACATGCACAGAGAAGGAGCAGATTAGCATTTTGCTGTGCCAAAGTAGAATTTACCATAAAAAAGAAACAAAATTTTGCCATGAACAAAACAGGAAAGCATTCTGAGGGATTAGCATTGCATGAGTAACATTTTTTGAAGGCTTGATTTCTTCATCGCATTGATCTTATTTAAACAGTGTCTTATTTCTCCAATATTTTAGTATTTGTGCTCACAACTCAAGGATCTCAAGAGGCCTCAGCTGAGATTTGGCATCACAGCCTAACAAGGTCACCTTTTAGTCTCATGACCAGAGCTTTCAGTTCACCCTCACTGACCCTGCCTGTACTATATTCTGAGTTAAGTCATGCAAGGAGGTGGAAAGGATTATGCAAGAAAATGTGGGCAGGCTCAGTAACATGTATAACCTTATGCACTTCTTAGAAAAGAAGCACTCAACTCTCCCCTCTCAGCACAGTTTGCATCTCTCTGTGGTGTTCAGTTGCCTTTTTTCTTTCTGCCCTTTTCTAGTCAAGCCAGATACAAATCCTGTACTTTCACATAAAATTAAAGGCATCTTTCTTTTGTATGCTATGGCACAGTCACAGGTATTTTAGAAAACTATTTGTGGCTTGCTGACACCCTGAAGCACTTTTTCCAATGGCCATTCTCACCTCAGCTGACCAGTACAGAACAACATTCCATTTCTGGAGAAGAACTGCCATGCCAGAAAGCTTTCAACTGTGAAATCATTCAACAGATATAGGAAACAATACAGCCAACTGGGCAAAACTGCTGGGTTTTATCTGAAAGAATTTATCAACACAGAATTTCAGGGATATTTAATAGTTGATACTTTTGTCATCGAGTGGTGATGAAACACTAGATTTAGGTAATTTTTATTCTCTGCAACTGTTTTCTTGCTCTTTAGTTTCCTGGTATCCTGCATATACCCAGCTCCATCCTTACAATTATCAGATTCATTATTTCCTGTAAGAAATACAGATGCATGGACATCTCCCAAAACACTGCTGGCCAAGAGAGTACTATGAGCACAACCACAGATCAGCTACAATGAAGAAAACACAGCAGCAAAATTGGTGTTTACCTTGAACAATCAGATCCTGAACTAAATTAGGGAGGAATATCAAAAGGATTTAATAACTAAGGCCAGAGAGGAGAGAAATATCTACCACAAACCTTTCTTCCTTCCCTTACTTTCAGAAGTCTTACACACAGAGGAGGGGGAAAAGATGGTAGAAAATCAACCAGTCTTTATTACTGGAACAAAATTATGTAAAACTTTTCTCAGAATATTTTAATAGAAGTTTCCAGCAATTGAATCTATATGAAACTTGGGCTTTGGATTTATTCTTTTGACAACATGTCTGAGACAAAAGTTATATGAAACATTAATGTTGATACCAAAGCAGTTTAAAAAAATTAATTGAAATAGGCAAACAAACAAAAACAATATGATTTTAAAACCTGTTGAAATAATTCTCCAGATTCATTCTCTATTTGATGCATGTCTGTCTCATCTGTGCATGCAAATATTAAAAGAAGCTTCTATAGGAAAAAAAAAATCATAGAACTGTTTAGCTTTCAATGAGGACTCAGAAATTATTTTTTAAATCGACCAGTTATTTAATGAATCTCAATTTCTGAGTGTTCAACTCATGTCACACCAGAGAAAAGACTTATTTTCAGAAACTGTAGAAAACACATTCTGCAAAGTAACGTGGTATAATTAGGATATAAGGCAATAGAAACATGATTCCATTTATGCAAGACACTGACCAAGTATTTCAAAATTTTATCTTAAATCAGAAATCATTAAGTAGCAATGATGTTCATTTCACTTTCCAATTTCAAAATTGAAATTTCCATTTTAAGAATATATGTGAAACTTCATCTCAATAATGCAAATAAAGAATAGAATCAGAGTATTTAATATCCAACACACTGGTTTGTATGTACCAAAAACAATTTAAGCATATCACGCATGGTATGGAGCATTTTCTGAAGCATGAGCAACAAGACAAATAAACCACAGTGAGAAATACTGAAAATTATGTTAAAAGCAAACCAAAACCAGAGTTAGTTCTGTTCCACATAAGCTCAGCAATAAATCTATATCCTACAAAACCTGTTGCAGGACCTGAACTACAAAACTGTTTGCTGCTACCTGACAAGAGTAATTAATGACCTATCAAAAATGACACGGAAGTAAATCTTACACTAACAGGAAAAGTTGCCTGAGTCCAGACAAATGAACCAAGGCATGCTGTACTACAGCATGGCTTAAGTACAATTTTCCTACTTGCATGGTATGCCTGTGACAAATACAGCCTGAGGTTTCCAACAACAGAGATGCTGTTATGACAACTGCATAGGGTAATAAAAGAAACTTTGTAAAAACCACACGTGACAAAAGTTGAAAGTCACAGAAAATAATTGCTTCTCTGAAGCTGGGCCTACTGCTATTCTTTGAATTACTTTCATGACTGTTTTTTATTCTCTATATTACAATAATTCTGTAATGAAATTATTTTTATCAGCACTATAGGTATGCACATTATGTTATATGCTGAAATAAGAAATTTGTAAAGCAAGCTTGAGGCTCGAAGAATGTAGTGACATTTAATTATTATATAATCAGTCCATTATCCTTAATGGACTTCATCCTCACTTACAGGGCATAGGAAAGAAAAAAGTTGGTTCTCTATTTATAAATGTGTTAGGATGATCAAAACCTGAAAAAGTTATATATGCCTTTGAGACTTCCACGATAATTTTTTTCTTAATAGCTGTGTAAACTGGTAAGGCATTCTGATTTTTAATATAGAGATGTGGAAATTTGATGGAAGAGAAATCAAGGTGAAAATAAATCAATAAAGAACAGCAGATAAAAATATTAAAATAGGTACAAAAAAAATTTAAGGAAATGTGCTGAGGTAACAACAGGTAGATTTGTGACAATATTAATGTAATGCAAATAACTTTTATAACTTGCAATGCTGTCAAAACTTCTTCCTGACATCTTCTGCCAGAAATACTGTCTATAGAAATCTAGCACTTCTAATGTTGGACCGACCTTTTCAGTTCTGAGCAGGCAGAATCACATTTGTACTGTTCATACTGTATAACAAAAGAAAAGATCAACAAGTGGCTAAATGCCAGTATCCAGGCACTTCTAAATCAGGCTACAGGTTAAGAAAAATCTTCTTTCCTGTTCATCATAAAGTCAAATATACTTCAGAAATTATAGTACTCATCATGAAAAAATAAACAAGCAGTGCTTTCAAAACAAGTTCAGATACTGTCCTCATAAGAAATAAGAAAATAGTGGAAGTAAGCCTTTGTGTGAAAGAATGCCTCTCTTGAATTTTTGAGATTCTACATTGCCATTTGGAGATTTTACAACGAGGTATCTCACAAACCAAGACCTAGCTCATTAGTTTAAAATTACTCTCAGATTCATCAGCAATGTTTTTTTGTCTGATGCCTCATTACATGTGGCCATCAGGATACAGACAGAAAGACACGTATTTACAAGGAAAAATATTTTCAATTTCTTAAATATTATAGGTAGCAGGGAAAAAAGGATGAGGACTTTATATGTAGCAAAAAAACAATTTCCCATGTAACATAAGGAAATTAATGCATATCTACTTTTCTGCAAATTTAAGTCTAAATTGCCCTTCAGCAGGCTGCTAGAAATTAAATGTTCCCCAAGAATAGATGTCAACTGCTACCTCAGGTTTTAGAAGTGATTTGGTGTCTCATCAGATATAGATGCAATAACTAATGAAGCTGAATTTCTGTCATTGTTCTGTTTCACTGTGCTATCTATATATAATGCTTCTATTTGGAAAGGACTTGTAATTTCTCTTCAAATCTTCTATTTCAATCCTACAATACCTGCCAAATCATGAGCCTTACAGCATGATTTGATTGCACACAGGGCTTGCAGCACTATTTTCCTCAGTTTGCATCAACTGCTTAAATTACAGTAACTTTTATTTTGGAACCAATGGTATTTTCCCAAATATAAAATGTTTCTGCATTGTCAGTGTGTTTGATCAGCATTACACAAGAATACTGGGCACTTGAGCCTAAAATTACTTATATTTGCATGCCATTTTCATCTCTTACTGCTATCACACTACTAATTCTGCTGCACTATGGCCAGATGTTAGTATATAATGTTGATCTACATCATCCTTGCCAACTCAAAAATTAATATCATGGGATAATTTTTAACAAATACTTACTGAGGGACAGAAAACAATGTGTTTTATGAGAAGGATGCAACACATCCCATAACACCTTTTTTACAGACTGTAATTAACTTTAATATTTTCATACATCATAGAAAGTCTTCATCATAAGTCAGAAACAAAATACTAAACAAAAAAACCTAATGATTTTTTCCAATGGCATGTTTCATACTGATTGATACAAACTAGTTTCCTATTAATACGTGAAGAGCATTCATTGCTAAGACAAAAAATTCTAGTCTGCAGAATTACATTCCTGTTCACCTCTTATTTTCATGTTAAAAATTACTCATTTTAAAATGAATAATTTACCTCAATTTAAAATTGAGGACATATCCATAATTTTAGGCATTGCAGTGATACTAAAATTCAATTTCTATTCTCTGAAAGAAAGAAAGAAAGAAAGAAAGAAAGAAAGAAAGAAAGAAAGAAAGAAAGAAAGAAAAGAAAGTTCAAACCCCTTAACATACAGAAGCAGACACCCAAAAGCCTAGACAGCCCAAAATATCTATTATCTACTATCTACTATATCCCTATTTTAGTATAGCAATGGTCTACTTGTGATTAGTGATTTAAAGTGTCTGTAATGCCATGTTTGTTTAAAATACTCTTTAAAGATTTCCAATTCCATGAGGTGGGATTTATTCTCTCTTTTCTATTTTTCTTTATTTCTCTACTCAGTATCTTGAAGTGCCTCTTTGGTAGGCATGAAGGTGCATGAAACAAAAAAATACTTCTTCCTCATACTATGCTCATTCTTCTGATTTGCATAAGGTGTAATTTTGGTCTAAAATAATAATTTTTTCAAGTTAACTTTCAGCTTAAGATGAGTGATTTTAGTAACAGGGAGAAGGGTGATGTCTTTCCCTCTTGCATCTTAAGGATTTCTGCATTTAGGTAGCTAAACTTGGCTTATGATGCCCCAAAACATCTGATTTTTTATCTTGCGGTCCCATGCCTTTGTCCTAATCCAGAAAATGCAATAGGAAGGGATTTTTGGCTGCTTCTCATGGAACCTTCCTCATGATATATATCACATAATTCATACCAGTTATCTCCCCAGCTCTTTTACCTTTCAACTGCATGTTTCAAGCATGTGTCATTCCCTTTATCCAAAAGACCCAATCCTAAGGGGGTCAAAAAGGCTTTTTTTCCCCAGATCAGCTATCCTGTTTTGCTTTTCTACCTCCTTCTCTTGATCTAATGCACTCTCAGGACATGCTGCTTGAGTTGCACACCACCATCAGGTGCTCAGCTGAAGTTACAATGACCTCAGGCTGAAGTTATATGAACCTGCCATTTTCAGTTCAGATTAAGTTTTCCTTTTTCTGGTGCCAAAATTCAGATGCCTTCAGGCAAGGGCTAGCCAGCAGAGACAAGAGTTACCTCCTAAGTTCTGGAAGTGCTGGCTGCAGTGCACACCCGGGTACCCAGGCTGCACCAGCACATCTCCATCTCTGCCTTCCCAAGGAAGTTCAGGCTGCAAAGCAAACACACAAGCTAAACCCACTATGTTATCTAATGAGTAGCATTTTTTTTTGCAATATCAATTTCTATCATACTCTCACAAATACCTGGCATTTACTGTCAACCAGGGAAAGCGCTTCAGCTTTAATGAATCTGACAGCAGTGAGGGAGGGTGGAAAAATAAATTAACACTTGATACAACTACCACAAATAGATACCCAGAATAAAGTGAAATACATGAAAAGGCTCCTCACACTTAATCTAAACATGATGTAATGACATCAATCACATATTCTTGCTGATCTCTATCTGTGACATAGTAAAAGAACAGTGATGCAGAGAAGGATAGTAGGTGACAACTATGTGCTAATTCTCATAATAAAAGGATGATGAGCTATTCAAATAAATGATAAGGCAAATTCTTTAATGATGCATGTTTTTAGGCAAAAAGATTGAATTGCATATAATTTTACTTCCCTATATAAACTTTGAACCTTGCCCAAAACCTAAGGGGGGATGGGGGTGGGGGGGTGTGGACCAAACAAAAAACCACTACCCTTTCCTTAGAAATCCAACTCCTCAAATAATCTTAACAGCCACTCAACATACCTTTCTCTCAAAACAAATATCAGAGGTGTGTTTTCGTGGTATTTTATCCTGTTCCCACAGGTCTAGATTTCAGAAGTCACTGGGAATAGCCCTTTTGCAGTCACTGTCACAGCATATCCTGATTACATTGCAAAATTATATTTCGAAAATACCTTTCCATTCTGAAAAAAGGAGAATAATTATTATTTGCAAATGTGGGAGTAAGTCTTTAGGGACAAGGCAATGGTATATTTGATGAAGTATAAACCAGTTGGTTAATTACCAAGTATTGTAAATGAGTGGTTACCAAGAAAGCACTGATTTCTTCCAACAATATTCCCCATAACAACTTCAAAAAACAATCTCATTATCAAGTCCTAACAAGGCCTTTATTCTTCTCTCTAGGAAAAGACTCCTCAATGATTCAGTAATACAAATACACACTAAATATTTTTCTGGGTCAAAGCTAGAAAGCCCAACACACTCAAGAACTGAATTTTAGATAGGAAAGTGACTGTGAAGTGCACCTACCCCTTGTGATTCATCTTTGCAGCTCAGCTACATGATGGCTCAAGAGCATAACTACTGCTGTCAGGCTGATCTCATGAAAAGGAGGGGTATGTACAGGACAGCTGGCCAGCAACAGATGGGAATATGCTGTTCCATCTCACAGGTTGGGAGACTTCCTGTTGCAGCACATGCTGTCCAGAAGGAATTCTTATTCTAATGCAGCACCAGTCTTCCAAAGGAGGCCTGGCTTTAAGCCACAGTCAAGTCCTACAATTCAAAGAACCTCTTAAATTGTCTATCAACTCCTTGTTTGTGTTGAGAATTAATAAGTCAGTTCTTTCAATTCTTTTTGTTTGTTTGTTTAAGGTGAAAGGTTTTATGAGGAGAACTTGACATAACTGTTGACAGCTTAAAATTTTTTGCTCTTGAAGAAGAAAATTATCTAATTTTCCAATAACACTACAGATGCAAAAAGGTCATCATCAGTTGCAGTCACCACAAGGATAATTGCTCGTGCTCATTCTGCTTTATGGTAACATTAGCTTTGACCACCAATTGACTCCTAAAAGAATTAAGCTGCATTAAAATTAGACTGTCGTTATTGCAATTTACAAGGTAATTGATTCACCCTTTATTCATTCTCTTAACTTTGTATAGACACCAAGAATTTAATTTGGTTCTTTTGATATTTCAAATTAAATATTACTTGAAAAGAAAAGAGTAAAACTCATTTTAAAACTTAGAGAAACAGAAATTAAGATACCAGTTCATTCTGACCTTCTGAGTGGAAAGAAATGAATAAATGGAACACTCATGACACTTCTCATTATCAAGGTGTCTGGAAACAACTGTAGGGAGCCACAGTTTTCCACTATGCAAACCCACTCTGACCCAACTAGTCATTGTGTGCCAATATAAAGAATTATCATCTCATCACCTAAAAATAGAGATACTGTTGTGGATTAGGTTATCTATGCCATAAAATACAGTATTCATTTGTAGTGATAGATTCACACCAGGGGTTAAATTGCAGGCCCCTAATATAAATCAAGGGAAAAGCAGGTTAAAGGGGATTATGAAATAGGATTTGGCCAAGAAATATTGCTTTTTTGCATTATCAACTTTGGCACTGTGTATAAAGAGTGATACAACTTCACAGGGTACAGCAAGACACCTTGAGCTCATACTCTGCAGATCATAAGAATTTCTATGCAAACAATGCCTGTACAATTCTATACATATACATAAGTTTTCAATAGGATAATTTTTTCCTTTCCTCTTTTCAAAAGGCTTTCAAGCAAATATTATAACATATTAACAGTGATGTGTAAAGACAACTTTGTATTAAATAGTTTTAAGCACACAAATTACAAATTAGAAAAATGGATATGGTCTAATATTCATTAAATACCATTTCTGTATTATGTATTTCCCTTCTTTTAAATTGAAAGATCGGTTCACAGAAATACATATACAGTCTGACATTTTTAAATGCCTCCTGACTTCAGAGAATATCTGCCTAAGAACAAGAATCAATGTTTTACAGTTTCTTGCTCATTATCAATAAGTATTTCAGTATTCAAACTAAGGCAGCAATTCTTGTGAATACTTACACACAGCATTTGAGTACTTGAGCAAATTTTTACTAGATCCCACAGCAATACATTTCACTCTGATGAGCTTTAAAAAAGAGGGTTTTGATGAAAAAGACCCATAACTTTGCATAATACGCTCTACAAGAAAAGCCCACATGGATTTCTGAGTACTCACACAAATAAAATTAATGTTCAGCCTAAATGTTTACAAATATGAATCTTAAACAAATGCAGCAAGCTAGAATTGAGTTTACCTCACTCTGTAAGCCACTAATGTATCCTCACCACAAACCAGAACATTAATATGATATAGTTCTACTCAGAAAACAAAGTTGAACTTGCTGAATGTAATACTGCTAGTTTAATGTTTTCTCTTTTTCTGCGACCTCAAAGCCAACCCTTTTCCTTTTTTATGGTCTCTCTGCTCTTAAATTTGAGACCTACAGAGCACCAACAGCTTATCAACTGTCAAATATTTAAAAATTATTAAAAGTTAGAATTATTCTAACCTCTTATTTTCTCTAGTTTCTTCACACACCAGATATTATTGTTGTTTCACACCCATGAGCTAAAATATTAATGTAAATGACAAATCATGTATCAGAGTTCAAAATCTAATGTAAAGGGACAAATAGAAGTATATATGCATAATTTCCATAATTTGTATAATTGGTGCATAAAGTATATCCAGCTTTTGTATCAGCAGACATCATATACACTGACATTTTTGTGATTCAATAATGCATTAGTTATGATCTACTGTTGCTAAACATATAATATTAATTTGCTGCAGAATAATGAAAGAATAAAAATTTTAATGGATATCTGAAGATGTGTTTTGTCAGTTTTAAGGATCTTTAGAAACAAACATCACAGATGGCAATTTTATCTGAGGTTGAAGACCATTCCCATTTGTCATCTCCTAGAAGTTGATTCCATCAGTTTTGTATTGTTGTGAATCACCAGATGGCACTTCTCCCTGTTCTTAAGATTTACCCAGAGCGTGTAGGAGGTAGATCTGGGACAAACATTTCCAGCTGAACTGAGATGCTGTAGAGCTGTTGAGATCCTTACCACTAAAGAAGCACTTGTCTTGTCACTTATCCCTCTCTTTAAATGAAAATATTCTTTCTCAAATTATTTGCTGTAGACAAGCTATGTCTGCAGATGAGGGAAAAAAAGTATTAACTCCCGCATACACACACTTTTGTCAACACATATGCACTGCTCAGGAATATTTTTAGAGGAATTCTTTCACATTCTCCACAAGACCATATTTAAAGCTGCACTTCTAGCTTGAATAAAATAATATTGATTAAACAAAATAAAACCGTGTTGAAAAGTTTGTCCATTTCTAAGCAGCATTCTAATTTCACAGCTTCTATTCTGGTTCTGTTATTCAAATAATTTCTCTCCCTTGTTTCCATGTGCAATCCACAGGAAGAAAAAAAAACAGAAAAGTATGCAGCCATGGCAAGTGCCCTTGGTGAAGTACAACCATGATTCATTATCATCCCATACTAATGGAATATCTCAGCGGAAACACCATAAAACAATGTTTAAACATCAAGCAGTGGTTGCTTCATAATGTCTGTAACTACACTTCACACACATCTTTCCTGCTTTCCTGCATGGGTAAAACACAGTGCACCCTTTTCCCTGGGACTTTGGGGAGAAGAGACAGGCTGATTTGGATTTTTTCCCCCCCTTTCAATTTCTTTCCTCCTTGTAGCTTTTTAAGGAGATACAGACTCATACTGTGAGTAAATTTTGTGTGAAAATCTGGAAAAACTCCAGGTTTTCAGGAGGTAACTTAAAGCAAAAGGAATTTTCTTCATATTGAAACTTCACTGAGATTGCATGCAGCATCACGAAAAGTCATTTGTTCAAGCATGTCTCCTTTATGTAAGGACTTAGGAACCTCTCTACCATCACCCTGTAGGAACACCTTTCTGTTATCTCCTGGTTTTGCTAACAGTCAAGGCAATATTTTTAGTGTTGGAGAGCTACAGTACATCAGTTCCACATGAGAGTGGGACTTTGAGAATATACACTGAAGTCTCAGCTACTGGTGAAAAATAAAATATTATTTCTTTTTTGATCTCCCAATTATTTTATTTTTAGAAACAATTTATGAATAATATTCCATGTAGATTTATTGAGAATCATATCATAAGCAAACAAAAATGAAAAAATGTAAAGAAAGGTATAAAACATCCACTGGGACTCCATTGAGGACTTTGGTCTTTCTTCTTTTTTAAAATTTGACCCACTTAAGTCCACAGCCTTAGTGTGTGAGAAGCCCCTACAAGCTTCTGACGTCAGAAGAGTCGTGAAGATGAGAGCAAAAACTCTGGCCTCTAAGCCACCAGCCTACTCTGGCAAAATCAAAGACAGCTTTAAACTCAGTTTTGAGCTCAGTAAACAAAGATTTAGACCTTTAAGCTTTGATAACAGGGATGACAAAAACAGCCCCCAAAATCACTAGGTTATCTCCATCAAATAAACTCAGTAAACTTTTCTTCAGAATTATGTATAATCTGCCATTCTAAAACTGTTTGTGGACTATTTGCAAAACTGTTTAGGTTGGCTCAAGATTTTAGAGGGGTTGTTATAATGAAATAAAAATGAATTGGAAATAACTTTTGTACTTGATTCTAAGGAATCTAGTAATTTTTAAGTGCCTGTATCTGAAATGAGGCATAGGATACCGAGTTCTGACGTTGCAAAAGACTGAAATGGAGTTACTTGTGTCAGTAAAATTAATTCCCATATTGTTTTCTTTACAGCAACCCCTCAACCTTTTCTATAATAATCTCTGGTGTTGCAGAACTGTCTGTGTAAGTGCTCAGCGAGGATGAATAACCTTCATTCCAACACTAGGTTTCATGCAGGGGGATTATTTTATGGCTTCCTTCCCAAATCCTTATGAAAATAAGATGTTTATCATGAAGATTTGCTTTGTAAGTAGAATTGACACTGCACTGATAAATTAGGTATTACTTCAAAACACGTGGCACAAACTCTTCCTATCTGACCTGAGTTACTAATGTTTCTCCTTCTTTTAACTTTCTCTTTAGAAGACTGATCTTTGAAGTCTTTATTCTCTCAGAAATTTTGGAAATCTATATGAACAAAATACATCCATCAAATCCACAGAGTTTGGTTAGACTGGGAATTGTCACCATTCAGTTGTTAATCCTTGTTCTAACTTTACAAGACTAGACAGAGAGAAAGAATATTTATTTTTTGAAGTGCTTCACACTGTTTTGTCAATTCATGTTAGACAATCATTAAAAAGCCAACAGCAATTATTGTGCAACATGTGCTGGTGCACTGACTTGTCTTGCATTTAATTAGTCAATTAGTTTTGCATGGACTACCACAGTAATCTGAAGCTGCCTATTGCTGCTAAATAAAGCTAAAAGGAAACAGAAAAACAGCACATTACCTGGCAGAGAGCTGCTGTCCAGGACAAAAATCGGAACTTGAGAGACATAGAGCCTTTGTTCAGTTTGAACATTTAAAGACTCTCTGGAGACCTGATTGGCTGATTATCACACATGATGTTTGGACAGTTTATTTTGTGTGACCAATTGCCAAACCAACAAGCATCTCAAATTACCGAGGCACAAGAGATTACGGTGAAGCTCAACATTCAGAACACAATCCCACAGAAGGACATCCTTGGTTTATTAACATTCCCTCACCTGTTTAGGGTTTCCTTCACAGCTTCTTTGTCTGACACGTAGGATTTTTTCTTAACATCCTCTGTTCAGTTTCAAAATTCTATTTAGATGCTATATACAGCCTTTAAAATGAGTGCTAATGTCTGGGGACACCTGAACATAGTTTGTGTCTAATGCTCTAGGAGTTCAGCATATATGGTGAGACTGGTTGGGAAACTGCCTTTGATAACATACACTAATTTAAGATCAACATTAATATTATTTTGTTCAATGAATAAAAACTGTAATAAAAATGCTCTAAAGATCATCAGTGAAAGCTTAAAAGGAAAATTAGAGGCACTTAACGCAAGTATCATGTTGCAAAAGTCCAATTTTTTCTCATTTGGACAAAATTGTCCAGCAATTAACAGTAAGTGTGCAATTAACTTAGATGTTTTCAGACTGCTCAATTAACAGTGAAAGTATAAAATACTGCACAAGGCTTTATAGAGTAATTAGAAACTGTATTAATAAGCGTGTTAGCCATGACAATATTTAAAAAGCTGTGTTTTGCTGGAGACAAAGCAGAATTTGCTGTAGAGCTCCAAAAATGATTTTCCACTCTATTTTAAATTCTAAAAAAACCTCATTATATTTGTATAGGAAAAAAATGGAACCATCTGCAGAACTGATGATAGAATAAATATATTACAAGGTAGGTTGTACCTAAGACCAGATCATACCTTCACTCAAAACCTCTGAGCAAACTGCTTTTCAAAGTCCACATCAAAAGCCTTTTCTTTTTAAATGCAATAATGTTTTTAACTATTTTGTTGGAAAACCAGGCAACAAGGTGTGTATGTCCTCACAACTGTTATTTTTTATCAGTCTCACATACCATACTTGCCTTGACCCAAAAAAATGCTGGAAAGGATGAAACTGCCTGGCCAAAAGAAACAGAAATAAATTGTGATTACTCAGGTTGGAAAAAAAAAAATTAAAACTTTCTCTTGTCCTAGATATTCATTAAGCAACTGATAGCAAAGCCTCAAAGTTCTTAGAAGAGCTTTGTTTGGGAATTTCTGACCATCTCTGGGACAGATTTTATGGGCAAACTGCTGTTACTTTCCCTGACAACCACTTTGAATGTTCACAGGCAAGAAAGCAATTCTCAGAATAAATTTCTTAATTTATCTGTAAATAATGATGCTAATGATGATCTGCATTTCTAGGATCTGTGTGGCAATCTCATGTGAAAAGTAAAACAAGGTCTAGAATTACTGGAAGCTAACCCAATAGGAGACTTGCTTAAAAAAAAAACAGCCTAATCATGAGAAAGTATTATCATTTAATTGTTCTCTGTATTGTCTAAGATTTAATTTTAATCTGAAACAGTTATTTCGGGAAGAATGAAACATACTGGACATAATACACAGCAGTGATAGGTGAGTCTCCAATGCCAAACTGTGAGGAGGATACTTGCAAGGGTTGCTCATATCAGCACTGAGCACAACAGCAGGAAGGGAGCGTTTGCTGACACAGACACACAAGAAGAGGACAACAAAGAAAGTAAACATGGGTTGCTGAACGCTGACAAAGACCCTGCAGTGACAACAATACCACATTTCCTATAATTGGAGTGAGGTAGGAAGAGAGACATTGTTATTGCTGGACACCTTTTGCCCTTCTGCTACATTTTGACAACTTGTGTTTAGTCCCAGGTACAGCTTCTCACTGTGTCAGCAGAGCTGCTCTCCCCCACTGCGCCCTTCGCTGGCAGGCCCTTCCTTCCACAGGATCCCCAGCCCAGCCTGGGCAGGGGAAGAGAAAAGCACTGCTGGCCCCAAGATTTCTGTACCCCTGAGAAACAGCCCCACCAGGATGGATTAACAGCAGGTACCCCTGCAATGTCTCTAGGGATGCTGACCACAAAGTCCACAGGAGCAAGCACAGCACAGCATCAACTCGGCATCCCCGGGGGGGACCACAGCTGCCTTTCATCCATTGACTTCAGAGAGCAACGAGGAATAAAATCTGTGCCTACCCTGTGGCTGAGCTTTTTAAATTCAGGGAACTGAGCATGAGGTAGAAGGGCAGAACTAACACTAAAGTGTATTTCTAAGTGACACAGCTAACTGGCATGGGCATGCCTGTGGCAGACAGCTGACCTGCAGTCCACCGTCAGCTTGAACTTGACAAAAACAAAAGTTAATACATTCATGGACTGTTATCTATATATGAACATATCATTACCAAAAGGGCTATTACTCAACTCACCACACAAGACTGTATTCAGCAGTGTATTTTGTGAATAGCAATGGCAGTGGAGTTTTACATATAATACTAATCCAGCTACTCAAGAGCTTCTCTGAGAAGGGTGCCTAGAGCTGGCTCAGTTATTGCACCTTGCTGCCCCTTCACACACAGGCACATATTAAATGTAACTATTCCTCCCTGGAAGGCAGACAGACACCAAAAGGAGAATGTCTTTTGGGATCACAAGATTTAACTGTTAAAATTGAAGTAAACTCATCATAATCATTTAGTCTGGCTGCTGACGTGAACTTCAGCTCAGGTATTCTATACACTAACATCTGCTTCACTACTTTGTTTTAGTAATAGACACTTGAAAAGAAATAATCTTTGCTGCATATAGCAGCAGTATAGCACTGTATTTAAGTGCTACCATTAATACTGGAGCACAACTTTTCCTTCTGTCTCAATCACAGCCTTCTTAAAAGAATGCCCTACATTACCATTGGCAATAATAACTAAAGCTATATAGCAACTTGTTCTAATAATGGATGTTTGGTCACAAATTGTTTTCTTTTGGTTTGAATTTTTACTTTTTTTTTTTTAATAACTCCCTTCAAGACCTAAGGAACTGGGTGATGATCTTCTTTTTTCCTACTAGTATATACTCTAGATTTACACATTGTAGAGTAGACTTAAGCTTGTGATACAGATCTGCAAGATATTGTTTGACTTACACATAATTTGACTTTTTCTTATTTAAGGGAGCAATCTATCACAACAATATTTTGCCATTAAGAGTACTGACATGTGCATGTGACCTGGATATGTAGGGCTCACTTATAATCAGGAGGCAGAAATGAAGTTCTGGGACACCTCTCCCTGACCTGTTTTAGACATGTAAGCTACAAAGAAACGATATGTGGTCTAAAAGTGCCTTGTCTCTCCATTATTTAAAGTACATCTGGAAAAGTTGTGCAATTATAGATGCATATGCTACTGAAGTCTGGGTTTGGATGAATCTAGACCTATATATAAAGTTGTAAAACAGTTTCTGGTATTGCAGTAGACTGAAAATAATAACCCAGTCCCTTCTCCCAGTAAGTACAGTGTTTTTAAATCTTAAGTATTTTGGGGGAGGTAGGACAAGGGTTATCCTGTTGGCTTATTTAGCTCTTACAAAATAAGGAAGTGAACTATGTATGCTCTAGATTCTAAAAATGTTCTTTCCATCTCCTTTGACACTGATCCACAGCTTAACAGCATGATGTTGAAATCTGAAATTCTGCAATCTTTTCTGTTCTGTTGAGAAAAGTATGTCCAGTTTAGCTGAGTATTGTGTCTCTGAAAAGAATGTGCTATAAGGCCTATATTCTGTCTCTGTGTTTGTAAAATGTACAACTCAAGACTGTTGCATCACAAACATTTTTTGTGGTTGTCATGGCTTCATAGAAGAAAATGTATGAAGGTTCAGGCAATCTTGTGCTTTGCATACCATAGACAACCACATTTTTTGAAAGTAAATCTTCAAGTCAAGTCTTATGCAAAAAAGCATAAGAAAGAAAATCAGTGGCATGATAAACAAAACAGTGATAAATTTCATATGTGCAATTTTAATTGACAATTTACTCGATTAAGTCACTGGATAAACCACTCAAAACTTGAAAACATGTTCAACGCCTTACAGAACAACATAGAGGACAGCTTACCTTATGTAAAGGCTGGACACTTGCCCAGATCTGCAGGATTGGAGGCATAATTTTTACAGTCAATTCATGATTGCACTGATTAACTGCTAACAAGACATCAATTTTTATAATGCATACATACTTTGTCTCCTATTTTTGTGAAATTTTCTGAGATTGTATTACTTAGTGTCTCACTATGTGGCATTCTACAGTTCTATAAAAGTACCTGGTATCAAATACAATTTCTTCCAAATGTGAAACAGAGGCAGCAGAATAGATTTGATTCAGGCAACAAAATAGCTAGGGCTGTCACTGATGAGGTAGATACCAAATATATATCAGGGACTGCTCAAAAATTAACAAAAATACCGGTAACTTTTTGCCCAAGATACTGCCAAATCTTTTCAAATAAGCTCAAGAATTCCATAGCAGATCCCTTCACAGAACAAATTTAAAATTAAAAAAAAAAAAGGTAACATTAATTTAAAAACTACTCTCTGTGAATTACTTGATAAGTATTATAATCCAGCCTGAAGTTTGGTTGGCTTAGATAACTGAAGATACACAAGAGTTTGAGTAATTAGACATGCCGTAGGGTGTGCCAGTACACAAGTTTGAGTGTGTTAGGTATGAAGGAAATACAAATCTGAAAGGTATGTTGCACATCACATTGCCCAACATCCCAGCTTTTGGTTGCTTCTTGTCTGTTTCTGTGTAAGCATTCTTTACCAGCGGGTAAACTCTAAAGATATTAAAGAGTGAATGGAGAATACCATCAGGAACCATGAATGATGAAAAGCAGGACAAGACCTGCTGCAGCTGGGCAACATGAAACATAGATTTCTCAGCTGCCAACATGGCAGTAACTCTTACTGCTTCTACACCACCCTTTAGAATGAGCCAGACACACTGATGGGTTAAAAACCATCTGTGCACAAGTCACAAACACAGAGGTTAAGGAGGAATATCAGTGGTTTCTTTCTCACCAGCTGGTACATTAACACTCATTGCAATGGTACTGCAATGAAAACACATTCCCTCACCAGCCCTCTCCAGTCTGCAGACACTGCTTCAGACTGCTCCACAAATTGCCCACTGCCCTCCCTCCACTCTTCCTCCCTAATCCCTCAGCTTCACCTAGCTGTCTCACCCCTGCTTGCTCTAACAGCTCTAGTAACTCAAAAACATGCCAGCATACAAAGTCCAAGGTAAGGAAAAACTACTCCAGGAATTACTTACAACTTCTTAGTCACAAAACTAGTATTTTAGGCTTCCCCTAGTTCCTTGATTTCCCTTCAGTTGTCCTCACTATCCTGTATTTAAATGTATTTGTATAAATGCATAGATAATAATATATAAAATAAAAGAATGCAATACCTTTGAAGTAACTTTTAAGGCTACTTTCTCAGGGCAGAGTTTAGCTGTGATTATTTGAATATCACTTTCTGCCTTAATAAAGAAGTATAAACTTAGCCACTAACATTCCCACTTCTTTAAAACACTGCAGTAGCTCATGAAGACCAAATATGTTCAAGTCATTAATATAGTCAGGAATTTTACTCTTTTGCTCAGATTACTTTAGATGCTTATATGAAATCCATTTCTTCGTGTTTTACAAATTATTTGTGGGCAAGTATATTTTTTAGAGTATAAAATCTTTTTCTAGTCAGATCAGATAGTGTATGTGAGCCTAATTCAGTGGAACTGAGTGTGCACGAGAGACTGAGTATTAGAAACTAAAGGGTGTTTTTTAAAGGGGAGAGGATGCTGTGAGGACATAAAAAAATAAAAGTGAAAAGGATAATCAGCTTGAATGCAATAGTACTACTGCCTTTACTAGCATCTTAATTTCTAATGGTATACATCTTCTGAAAGCCTGTACCTCTTACTTTTAACTTAGCAATCTTTGTCATGCACAATTATAATGTTAAGCAAAAAATATTTGTTTCTCACCTTTAAGAAAATGCAAGATGTTCTCCAGCTTGAAAGTTTATGATTTATGTACAGATATATAAGTTGCTAAATATGTACTATATTTGTTGGAGGTTCACTCAGATTTTCATCTGGATTTGGACCATGATTAAGAGAGGCATTTAAAACAGGTAAGCAGCAAGTGTAGGTATATGCTATAGTGGGAAAATGACAGTTGTACTTGGGTATGTATTACTTAAACAGACAAACATAGTAATAAAGATATTCATCAATTGACAAAGTAATTTTGTTTAAAGACAAGAAGGAGATACAACATAAACTGATTAAAGGGTGCAGTATAATGTGTTTCTACTTTGCCTTGAAGGGCAACTACGCTGGAAGTTTTCACCCCTGCAGGATCAGCTCTTGACTGTAGCATCTACAAAGCTAAAGCAGGGGGAGGAGATTTCACAGGTAAAAATTCACACAAATCCTGCCAACTGAGGGTCCTCAGAAGACAGAAACATTTTATGTAACACCCAGCAGGCCTGAAAACCACAACAGAGCACCTTTCCCTTACAGCTCACTTTTTTGTGCTCTAGACTAATCAGTTTCTTCCAAGCCACCTTGAGTAGGTGCATTTGAGATAAATACAACATTGTTAACTTCCACAGGTGAAAGATGCTGTACAGTTTCACTGTAGCTCTACAACAGCAGGTTATTTAGCAGTAACACAAAACGCCTCCCAAAGGGCAGCCCAATGTCTGCGGCAGAAATGCTCCATCTATTCCACTTATGCTGCTGTATTTTAGGATTGAAATTAAAGGCAGCGCTTCAACAGCCTCCACTTTGAGGCACAGTGGGCTTTTTAGGTAGCTCATGCTGCCATGGCTTTCCTCAAAAGCAGAGCAGTGCATTGCTGAACTGCCTGAGAATTAAAGCCCAGTAGCCTGATAGTTTATATCATGTAGCCTTCCTTCCTTCTTCCTCTACCTTTAAGACCTTGTGTCTTTTCACAGCTTGTCACCAGTCTTCCTACTCCTGCTTAAGGAATCACTGCAACACCCTCTGGATATTATCAGTTCTCTGAAAGAAAAGAAACATAATTAGAAACCATCTTGGCTTATCTCTCTTTAGGACAAGAGCCTCTCATGGCTCCTGTAGGCAGCCCATTTCTATCCTCAGCAGGGCCCAGATAAGCCATTCTACCAAAGAAAGAAAGAAATAGGGATTCCCTCTGTCAAAATCACAGAAGGAGAATAAAATGCGCCTGGGAGCATGAGTTCAACCAAATATAAAAGGTTCTGTGCTCAGCAGGGCTTGGTTAAATAAATCAGGTCCAAACTTTTAGGAGCACAAACACAAACCATTCCATTCTCAATGGGGAAACAGAAACAAACACACCAAGTTAATGAACGCAGCAGGGATTGACCAAACAGTCCAAATTCCCCTTTGGAGCAGTGAGAACAGCTATGAAGCAAACAGCCTCAGCCTCTTAGCCTCTTGGCACAGGAAAAGAGAACCTGCTCTGCTTTGGTTGGATGACTAAAATTTCCTTGATTACAGAAGTCCTCCATTCTAAAATGAAAAGCTAAACTTTCTATTAAATGCTGACTAAAGATTCATCCATTCAGTTCTGACAGTTCACATGCCAAGTCAAAGTATTGGCACTGAAATGTCTCCTCCAAGCATTTGATTCTGTTGTTTTCATAGCTGGTCCAAATTCTGCATCTCCTCACACTCCTGTACTGCCAACATCACCCACTGTACTGCCACATCAGTACCCACTACTCCTTCCATGCACCTGGTCATAGAACTGTTCCACAGAGGTCAAAAGGATCATGTGGAAAATTCGTACACGTGTGTATACGGTATTCACAGCCACTTACTACAGGCTGTAAATACCATACTGCAACACTAGAACTTTTCAAAACAATATAATTGCACCCTTCCAGGGCTTTATTCATTTCCCCACTTCACCTCCTAGTGTGCACCATGTTGCATATTTCTTTGTATTTTCACGTCACCTTGTGTATTTGTATATATACATACAATTACTACTCTTGGAAAACTATCTACTCTCTTATGTATATTCAGCTACCATATTGAGAAGTAAATACTTCCTTCAGACTACACCAGAAAGCAAGTTTCTCTGCATATAAAACTGCTGTAACTGCTGTTCAAAGTACTTATAGAACAGGGTGTTCAACATATAGTTATAACTTCTGTTTTCATCCAGTACATGTTTGTTAGTAGAAGGGATTGATATAAAAGTAGGATTTAAGCTTCAGTTATAAGGAGATAACAACCTACTTACTCAGGATCCACTCACACAGAAATTAGAGGGTCTAATTTAGGTGGCTAATTTAGGTATCACACGAGTATAGTCCTGCATTAAAAAATTGTAGTATTTATACATCTGGCATAAAACTGGTAAATGGGAGAGAAGAAAAAAAAAAAAAGAAAGAAGTTTGTAACTACCTTATTAAAGGTAAAAACATATACTGGATACTTAAGAAAACATATTATTCAGTGCAATTAAACTATCAATTTAAGCATAATAATTCCAAAGTAAGCTTGGATATGACAACTACTATAGCTTTGCTATTTTTTCAGGAAATACATACAAGAAAAAAAAAAATCATGGCCTTATAGCTAAAATCCATTTTCATTGAGAACAGTACAATTTAAGTCACCATTTTACATACACAATATTTCAGCCATGCTGAAGTGTATCCAGAACTGCAAGCTCATTATACAACTTAGCAATTATATCTTGTTTCATTAACACCTGTCTATGCTATTACACTCAAAAGAAGAATCTATTTTAATTGTGGAAAGGACAGGACCTATTATGATACTATTCATCAACAACAAAAACCTTCCTATGGCCTACAATTAGAATAAAGAAATCATAAAAGCAAAGGACAATATTCTCTCTATTCCTTTCTCAAAAAAAATTTCAGAAATCAGAAGACAATTAAAACCTGCTCTGACTGAAAACATGACATGTCATTCCACTTCTGCGAAGTTGAAGATATTTTCCCCTGTGAAACATCTCAAAACACTATTTCCTCAGGTTAATGTGTTCTCCCATCTACTCTGTTGTCACCTTCTAATGTGTCCTTCTTCCAAGGCTACATTTTTTCAGTAACCTGAAAATGACACTTGAAAGGCAGAATTAAAAACCATAAGGATAAAGAATGTAAACATTTGTAAGTCTAAATATAAAAATAACATTGTAAAACATCAGTACTGGTAACTATGGAGGAGCATCATCTGTATCAATATGAAAGGTTTCCTACAAGAGACAACTGCTGCTGGCAGTTTCAAGTTTTAGTGTGGAAAACCCAGTACGTTAGTAGGATGAGCAGAGTAGAAAGTATTCTTGCTACTGTATCTTGGTTTTCATTCTAATAAATGGGGAGAAGGACAAAATTCTCACCAAACTAAAAACGGGAATGTCAGAGAAGATGGACACATTAAAGCACTTACTTGGAAATAGAGACATCATTTTGTAATCATTATGAGAAATAACTTCCATTTAACCTAATCAGGCAAGTCAAAGCTAGAAATCAAAGACTAAATAATGGAGTCTTAAGAAGCAGTCAGAGAGTCTCTTCAGCCATTACTGGGTGTAAACCATGGGTAATCCCTTAGAGCCCAGTAGAACCACACCAGAAGAAGGGAGATCAATGTGGACCTGAAGTCACAGAAAGAGAGGAAATGCCAGTCAAGCAACATGGACATATTGCCTGAGAGAAATCACCACAGTGCTTTTAGGTGTAACTTTAAAATGCCCTTTCTGGATTTTTCTACCTCATGTGAGTTTGGCCCTTATGTTCATTAGCTTAAAAACCACTTTCATTATTTTCATAGGGCTAAAACTGAAACAGATGACAGGCCATGCAAGGCAGTCATAATGTTCATGTGCTGTTATGTATGAATAAGGAAATAAACTAAATTGAAATAATGTAGCCCTATTTCCAGCATAACTACAACAAAACATCTTTTTGAATAACTACATAAGAAAAACATGAGAAAAAACCCTACCTTATGCCTCTAGCCAACATAATTATATCCACACAAGAAAAAAAAACAGGTTGTCTTTTTTTCCTACTCTTCACAAATATAAAGCATACTTCATTCTCTGTAAATACAGGCTATTATGGCATATTCTTTTCTACCTATTTTCTTTATATATACAACCCAGAGGTCAAAAAATGCAAAAGCTTTTTTCATTCCTTGCTAAAATATGTTGTCGTTGTTTCTAATCATGTGCTATTGAGTCCCCTGATTGGTCTCTTGTAGTGTTGGTGAGAAGAAGGGAAGAAGCTGCCTAATGGAACATAAGGACATAGGACCCCGGTGTGATAAAATGAGTAGAGCTCGTACAAATTCCTCAGGGCAGAAAGGAATCCTTTAGTTTAGTACTATGTACAAATTATTATAAAGATGTACATTCTCAAAAGGGGCTGGTAATAGGATGATGGGCCCACTGCTGCCTTCAGCTTCCAGCAGCGATTTCCTTCACAGTCTGTTCAGCTCTCTCCACCTGCAGCCAGATGCGACCCTCTTGCTCAGCCTGCTTAAATCTTTGCTCCAGGCACACTTTCTTCTGTCTTTGAAACCAGTCTCCAGTTCTAGCTTGCAATATATATCTCAACAACTTTCATTTCTATCATCAAGAGGAGGTCCTGCTAAGAACATAGCGTCCACTATCCAGATTCAGACCCAAATCCATCCCCAGCAGAGCATGCAAAAGCAATTAAATTCCAGAAAAGATCTGTTCAGTGGAAAGCAAAGGCTAAATTATCAAGGAATTTAGCGCATAAAATTCCAATTGTTAGGAAATCCGACACTTACATTGCCAAGGGGGGTTTATTTGCCTCATTAAGTTGTTCTTTTCTTGGCTTCTTTTGTGAACCTGCCCTGAGGGACATATCAAAAATGCAAACTATAGGAGCTCAATCTAGTATCAACAAGTCCTGTAGCATTTTAATTCAATAGCACAGGTAACTGCTGAAATATCCCATACATTTAGGTTCCAATTTCCATCTCTCAATAAGGTCAGCAGAGAAAAGCAGCTATCTCTCAGAAGCCAAATTGTTAAAGCTGGTAGTTTGAACACAGCCTTGTATCCCTTTCAAAACTATTCATCTCACCACCAAGTATTTATATTGCTATCTCAGAGATTTGAAAAGAATAACACACAGAACCTAATTTCTAATGATTTAAAAAAACACTCTAATAAAATCAATTAGAAAAGCATATGCTGGAAGTGAGCATACGCTCATTTCTGTCTGAAATACTAATCAAATACGTTGCAGTAGGAACCAGCTATGCTAAGGAGAATCAAATACGCATTCTGCATATATGCTTTCACCATTTTTGTCAGCACAAAAATGAGGATTTGTTTTTGGTTTCTTTCTTCACATGTTTTTAGTATTTTAAAATAAATACTTGCTCTCAGTATTTCCTGATTTCAGAACACATAAACTAAAAATTAAAGCTCCAAAGGTGACACTAAGAGGTTAAAACTCACATAAAAGACAAACTGAGATTTCACCTTTTTTTGTCTCTTTTTTCTTGTACCATAGACACCAAGAGTGTTGAAGTGCTGAGTGGCAAGTATGAATGTTAAAGCCTTATATAATCTATTTCTATGGGGGGGAAAGTAATTTTTATCTTTTGGGGTGATGTACTGCTGTTTTGTGACTGATTTTACTAATTTTGATTAAAACTGTAGACCATAGGAAAGAGGTGTAACTGTCATTACCATCACTGCAGCGAGAGAAAATTCTGAAAGTTCTGAAAGTGCTGAAGTTCTTTGACACCAAGCACATTTTGAACACCATTACAACTCTCTGTTGTAGTGCTATCCCTAAGTGCCAAACTTGGGAATGTTGCCAACAGTTTGCCAATCCTGAGGCCACATGATGGAAAGGCACTACACAGTGGTCATGCCTGAAGCTACAGCAAGAGTCTGTTTGAAGGTATGGGAAGATGAGCTACTCTGAAGAACCAAAACTTTTAAAATATATAAATAAGAAAAGCTATGAAATTCAGTCCTTCTGAGTCATCTTCTCTGCAACAGGCTTTCTGAACCTTGATCATCACCTACACATGAACCTTCCACTGGAAAACCTTAAAGAAAGATAAAAGTGAAATAACTAACAATCTTGCTGTCAAAACAACTGGAAAGTATTGTTTCAGGGGATAGAGATATCCATGCTGAAAGAAAAAAACATTTTTTAAACAATCTTGCATGTCTGGGCAAATTCAGTCTGCAGTTTCATGCTTTGACTGGTTTTTATGGAGTTTGATACTGTCTTTATCTTTCATAGTAACCTTCCAATGCCAAATCCACCTACTCTCAAATATTCCAAGTTCTACAATATTTGGGCATTCTGTGGTTTTTTTGACAGGTGACTTAAAAGTACAAGTTTCCTACAGTCTAAAGTTCATAGCCAATTTATATGATTATAGGATTTACACTACTATTCAAAGCACTGCTTTCTTGTTTGGTGGAACTGAATACATTCAAAAGCTAACATTCAATAACCATGACACCAAGTTGAAAGAAAATGCATTAGCAGTAAAAAAAATAAAAAACAAATCTGGCTTAAGTTTGTTCTCTAGTGCTCCATGCCTTTAGGAATTAACATTCATTCAATTTCTTACATCTTACAGCTATGAAGGAAAAGAGTACATTGTGATAAGGCTCAATTCTTTTCCATTATTTTCCTCCTTCACCTTTGGGAACATTTTAAAATGGCCTAGTCATTCTCATATCCTTTTGGAAATGCTTTTTCATTTTTATTAGCTCTTCACTGAAACCCCTTCTTTTATACCAAGCTCTTCATATATGTCGTAAGACAGAAAAGCATTGTGTCTCAAAAATAAAAAAATATTAGCATGGAACTGGAAATTTGACCTTGAAAACATACAAATAAAGGAACTACTTAAAGACAACACATACACTAAAACTAAGATCTACAAACGGAGCTAATGATGATGAATCTTCCTCCTCACCACCACCACCCCCATCTCCCTCCAAAAAATACCATGAATTGAAAGTCTTCAGATTGCAAAGATAAAAACAGAGCAATAAAGACTGCGACTCTTTCTAATTCACCAGCCACTGTGACTTAGTTAGACAACCCATTGCTCTTCAACAAGAGTTTAACAAGATTTTGATTGCTTGACCATAAGAATGAGAAATATTAAAAATACTGGATAGATTGTTAAGTCAAATAGAGCTCCACAGTCAGTTTGTCCAACATCTTTGACTCCTTAAGTCATAGAACATTGTTTCCTTACTCCTGTGGCCAAATTACTTTTGTTTGAATACCGCAAACTTTTCTTCATACTTCCAAGATTCACAATAAAATTAGAGAAGTTGGCCCAATAGATCACAAATACATGCAAGTCAAGGAATGCAGGTCTGGACTGAGATGCGTATGTGGGACTCAGCCAGTTCCTCATTTGACACATAAAACAGTTGGTCAATGACATCATATTTTCCTATCTAACCTCCTCCTTGGTGCTGTGCAAACATTATGCCATATATATATTACACAAACAGACATAGAAACTGATAACATTCTCTATCAATGATTTATAGCTATGACCTAAGCATTTTAATAAAACTCAAAAGATAATTACATTTTTGCAATTATACCAACCTTGAAACATAAACAAGGTTTAACAACACAGATTATTAGCATGGTCCAAGGACCTTCTTCTTGACTCTCACACAAGAACATTGACAGCTTAAATTCTTGCAAATGGTGTTAAGGGATACAATTTAATTGAGAATTATATTCAGACATCATCCTTGCTAAAGCAAACTTCTCCTCAAGAAAAATGCAACTCTTCAAAAGCACCATGTGATTCTGCAATGGGAAATAAAATTAGGTAAGTCATAGCCTCTTTCCTTCAAATAAAATAGGCCCAATAATAACCATATTAACTGGAAATAAAGCCACCTTCTCATTGCAAAAAGAGGATATCATTTACTTGTGAAACAAAGGATACCAGGGAGGACTTTTTTCTAAAATGAAGAAAAAAGAAAAACACTGAGTGCCAGAAAAAAAAATCAAGAAATCAAGAAGCATTATGTAGTGAACCATATCCAAGAAAGAAGAGTAATGAAAGAAAAACATTTTTAAAAAACACCAGCTTGTGATTCAAGAAATGTTTTTTTCTCTCCCTTAACTTGCCTGTCCATAAATTTAGGCTGCCTAAAGATCTCTTGCCCTGAGAAAACTTGGATTCTAGAATAAGAATTCTGCCATAGCAAGAACTGAGTGACCTTAAATACAATATACACTACAGAGAAATGACAGACAAAATCAGGTTAAAGAGTTGGAAGGAAAATTTTTAAATATGCTATTAACAATGCATTTATTTACAATGAAAATTGCTGAAAAGGAATTAATTCACTCCTTACTGCAGCTGCAGAGCCACAATATTTAACTACACTCTGGGGTTTTTTGGTATTTTTTTCTGTAATATTTCAGTCTCCCCCTCTACACTGTTCAGACCAGTGTATCACTACACAATCTAAAGACTTTTCCTATCTGTAAAAATGGGTGAATTTGGTTTTCCACCATCCATAAAGACCTTCCATGAAGACCACATTTCATATTTAGGCTATTCCACATCTCCATCATATAAATAAAATCAGGCTTTCTTTGCTACCAAAATTATTTAAAGCTGCAACAAAATAAAAACTATAACCTTCAGCCACCCCTCTGCCTATTCAAAACGATCAGCTGTTTTGCTTTGAAGCCATTTACACTGTAAACGCTATGCTGCAAACTAAGCTAGCTGGGCCCTTACAGATACATGGAGTTACAGTTCTGTAACAAATTGCACAAAAAATAGAAACATCTGAAGTATAGTCTCTTCTCAAAATGCATTCCATCATGTAGAAGGAGTTCAGCACTCAGGCTCAAGTACACTATTCAAAGTTAGCAGACAATAATGCAAGGAGAGAGGAGAGAGCTGATTTAAAAAGGGAATCACTTATGCATTATTCCCATATTTAATACTTGTACATGAAAGTATATATCACTTCTCCTGAATTATTTGTCGGTTTCCTCCTTTTAAATATGTGTACATCCCCCTGCCTCAATAAATCACTTTTCTGTCATGATTCATCTAGACAGAGCTTAGGCACTTGAGTTGTTTGCTCAACTGGTGTGTGATTATGTTTATGGCCCCATTCCTGCAATGGAAGCTGCAAACACCTTTTCATTACTATTTGATCAGTAACTTGAGAGCCACAGATGGGAGCCACGAACGGAAACATGAGCAATTATTATGGAGATCAACAGAACAAGAATGGACACCTTCATGAGGCACCAGCTTTCTTTAGTTTCTCTCTTTTTCCCGAAAGAGCTTTCAACAACAATTTCAGTAAGACTAGTGAAAGCACAGGCTAGCACTAGAATATCCTGGTACCTGCAAATGTTTTCTTGCTTTGTTCTGTTTTCCTATCGACCTCACTGGAAAAGCAGTGGAGAACTTGTGTCAGGTCAGTGACTCTGCAGGACTGAAAGGTAATGTGCTTTTCCAAGAGTACCAGGGGTCACTTTGGTCTCTGAAACATGAAGAGGGCAACTTCTTAGTCTCTCCTAAGACTTACTGCCCTTTAGGGGCCACGTCAACAACGATGAGCCCTGAACAATTGCTCCTTGACAGGGAGAGTCTTCAGATCTTTGCCTTCAAGGACTGTGTGCTAGTAGAGGTCAAGTAAAGAGAATGATGGAGGACTGTTTTCGTGGCTCTGGTACTACTTAGACCAGGACCTCTGTACACAACCATTAACTAAAGCCAGCAGCGTTTCGAGATAACAACGCAAGAGTTGTGGGACTCGGAGCAGCCCAGAGCACGGAACTGCAGCTGGCACGGAGCAATTGTGGCTCCCTCCAGATCCACCTTCTCCAAGGTCACCTCGAGCACAGAGCTCCTCGCAGGCCCGTCTGGTGACGGCGAGCGCGGCGGCACGGTCCGTGCTCCATGCTCTCCGCCCCCGTTCCCCGGCGGAGCTGTCCGGGCGGGGTCCGGGGCTCCACTCGGGCTGAGCGCTGCGTGGGGCTCGGCACCGCCCGGGCTGAGCGCTGCTTGGGCTGAGCGCTGCCTGGAGCTGAGCGCTGCTTGGGCTCAGCGCTGCCTGGGGCTCATCGTTGCCGGGGCTCAGCACTGCTTGAGCTGAGCGCTGCCTGGGCTCGCAGACAGGCTCGCCGCCCCGCAGGGATGCGCGCAGCGGCGCGGGGGCGGGATCGCGCCTCGCTCCCCCCGGAGCCGCAGCCTCAGCCCGGCCCCGCCGCCCGCCTCCCTCCCTGCCCCGCTGACAGAGCCGCCCGCCCGCGTGGCAGCGGGGCACGGCAGCCGTGCGGCGTCTGCCTGCGGTGGCTGCCTTGGTACCGGGGGACGACAGCTGCGTCCCCCGCGGCGTCTGTCCATCCATCCATCCATCCATCCATCCATCCATCCATCCATCCATCCATCCATCCCTCCCTGCGTGGGCGGCGGTCGTGTGTGTGTGTGACTGACAGGGAGGCGCGCACTGCGCGGGGGCAGCCGCTCGCACGCAGCCCGCTGGGGCCACGCCGGCGCGCCCCGGCTGCGGCAGCCACTTCTCCGTCCCCCGGAGCCCTCCCCGTGGGGACAGCCTCAGTGGCCTCGCTGCTCGTCCTCCTCCTCCTCCCTCCTGGCGGGTAGGTTACATTACCTGGTCTCTAGCTCGGACTGGATCTAATCCCGCGGCCGCCGCCGGCTCCTCTCCCGGCCGCGGGGGTGAGTAGGGGAATTAATTTATTTATTTTCCATGAGGTGTCCTCTGCAGCGGAGCAGCGGCGGGAGAGCCCGGGCCGGGCGGCAGGGAGGGAGGCCCGGGTGCTGCCGTCCCGGGGGTGCTGCCGGGGAGCGGCCAGGCGCTTCAGCAGCGGCGCGGGGGGGCGGGGGCTGCGGAGGAGACGCCTCCCGGGCTGCCCAACCCGGCTCCGCGGGCTGGCGGGGGCGCGGCGCCCGGCCCGGGAGAAGGGGATGGAGCCAGCGCCGGCGCGGGAGGGGGACAGCGCGGATGTGCAGGGCTGGGGCGGGCGGGCAGCGCCGGGCCCCGCGCCCCCGGGCCAGCCGTGAGCGCTCCCCGGCCGCCCCGCCGCAGCCGGAGCCCCTCGGGAGGTGCTGGGGCAGGGAGGCAGCAGGGCTCCTCACTTCTGGCAGCGCGCGTCCCACCCCGACCTCCTCCTCTTCTGCACTCAGGGCGCCAAGTATTTCACATTAAAGGGAGTTGGCGCTCGCTGGTCCACCGAAAGTCTGAAAAACAGTGTATTTGTTTCCTCGTGTTAAGGGAAAAATAAAAAGAAAATTAACCGAATTCGTTTTATGCTCAACGCAGGACCTTCATCTTCTGAAACGGGAACTGAAATTTGGCCAGTCAGCATCGAGTTACTGATGAAAATCTTGGTCACCTCAGCATTTGCCGCTTTTTTGTCTCCTTAAGAAAAAAAAAGTTATGAGAAGTGTTTTGTACATATGATGAGCATATTTGTGAAAGTGACCACTAAATTATTCAGAAATCCTGTCATTAAAGCTAAAACCGTGTAAAGAAAGAGATAAACATAATCATATAATTGCATAATTATAGCCTTTACCATAATATCTATTCTCATCTAAAGGTTGCGCTTTATGTGCAATACTTAAGTACTGTGAGGAAACTAGAGTAGTTATAGTTGTTGACATTGTGTTGTGAAATGTACAAAAGGAAATGTTAATTTATTATTTTTTTTTTAAACTTTATTGCAAGCAGTTTGTTAGAGCTTTATGAACACGATCATTACAGGCATGTTAGGAACTGAGACTGCTTGTATGTAGAGGAGGAGAACTTGGGCTGCAGTTGGGAGTATTCTAGTTTCCTGAGCTGCTAGTAAAGGAAGGAAAGACTTGAACTTGTGCAGTTTATTTTTATCTGTTTACTTTCCATTAATAACATTTGAATCCCTCAGCTAGAATGAGCCACTTACAAAAAAATTTCGAAAAATAATTTGGAAAGGTGCATATCACCCCTCAAAAAACCAGGAGGATGAAGAACAGCAATACCTATTACATCAAAAAATCCATTCACAGATGACTGCTGTCTGAAGCACAAATTAATAGAAATCAGGTTTCTTTGTCTCCTTTTCTTATTAATTGATTTGCTTTTATGTGAGAAGTGTTAGGAACTTTTCTATGTTTTAAACAGTCAGAAGACACAGACCTGGAAACATCAGTAATGTAGCATTTTAGCATTCCTTCATTCTTTAGAATGTTATTTTTTTTATTTATGTATCATCCTTTTCCAGGGCAAGTCTTCCAGATTCAGGAGGGAATACTTTGTCACATGTTTGTAAAGCAGCCAGGTCTCTACAGTCTCTGGGCAGATTCTGGCAGTAAGGAACAGTAAGTAGTTCACTGGTAGAGGCAGCAAACACTGCTCTTCCTGAAACAAACTGAGCAGTGTGGAGTCATTTTTGTGACATTGCATAAGCTAAATAGTACTTGAGTTATATATCTGAGTCCCGGGGCATTTTTAGGAGCAAACGTGGTGCCTGCCAGGGCAGCTAGTGGAAGTCACAGTTGCATTAATTCAGGTAGCAATATCAGTCATCTCTTGTGCAAGCATGTCAAAGGAGCCTGTGCCCAGCACCCTCACAGTCACAGTGTCTGTCCTGGCAGCAGGTTGCACTACAGGCATTGAAAGACCAAGGACCCACGAGGAGCCCACTAAGCCTGTTGGAGGGGAGAACAGACACTAAGCCATGACTCTTGGGCATGCAAGCAAAGAAAGCTTGGGCACTGACTGACACCCATGGTCAAACTCTACCAGGCAGGCCCACAAATACAGGGTTAAAAATGTTGAAAGTAGGATGAAATTGCATGTAAAATATTCTGTAAAAAAAATCTGCCAGTGCTGAAATCAAAGTTGTATACTTGGCATTACAGCAGTCTAAAACTGTCTTCCATATTCAAACACTTTTTATGCCTTGACGAAACCTGTAGGCCATATAGGACCTCAGTTCCTGTAAAATGCAAAGCATGTCTACATTGCCCTTTACAGTGAAATAGTAAAGTTCACATGCTGTTTTATATAATTTTAGGATAGCCTTTTTCAAAGAAAGATGAAAAATAAATACATGAAGGTAGAAATGATGCCTGGCTTTTATTGCATAATTCTATTTCCTCCACTGATATGCCATAATTAAAATAAATACATATTTATATAGATCTAAATACATTTTTTAATTTATAAATGTATACTATATTATACACAATAAATTCTACACAGTGTAAAATTTATAATTTATGATTTACATATATGTGGTAAGGTATATCGCACACACAGTATTTGCTGCACTACATGCTGCATGCTGTATGTAACACAGTGCTACATCCAGTACAAGTTGATGTATTCTGTGCTAGTTAATAAATTTTTATTTATATTGTGCTGCATATATTAAAATTAATATAGAAATTGCAGATTATATTATCATATGTTAACTATTACAGGCATATACATCTTATTTATATATATATATGTGTGTATGTGTGTGTGCCTCATGCAGTTTCTTTCAGTACCTCTTTTCAGAACACTCTCTGTAGGAAAGGTGATATTAATTGACTTACTGTTGCTGTGTGCTTCATTGCATTTGGTGTTTCCTAGTCCAAGGAACATAAACTAGCTGCAGGTATAACAGTGTGGGATTCTGGCCTACAGTTGACACAAGTTCAGATACAGGGTGTTAGCTGCCTGCAACCTGCTTAAAGTCACAAAAATTACCATGAGCCCTCAGACTAGAAGTTGATGTTTGAATTATTTTTTTACTTGGACTTTGATTGCAGTTACAACATGTTTTTAAGTGAATGCACTCCTCTGTGAGTGTCAGAAGAGTGAAAGGGCTGAAGTAATTTGGTTTTCAGTTGCAGATTGAAAAAAACCCATTTGTTGTCATTCTGCATCTTTCCAGTCTTAGTGTACTTTTGCTACAGGAAGCCCATTATTCAAATTAAAAATATTGAAGTGATAGCAATTAATAATATCTGAGTGAATTTTAAGAAACTACTAAAGATTCAGAGCTCTGTGCATTTGTGTTGGTCTGTGTAGTAGTGTTCTGTATTTTTCAGTTGTTAAAAAGAAATTAAATCAACTTATCTATCATATGTGTATTAAAAGAGCCACCTCTCTGGTTGTTAATTTTGTGTGCCGTTGATAGATAGATTTTTGTGAGGTTGCATGTTAAAAACTATCCTGTTTAAGTTATAACAGCATGAGTTCTTTAATGATATTAACAAAAAAGTTTTGTAAGTATTATATTTTTCACTAGAGAAAATGAAAATGCTACAAATGTTGAATATCTGATGGTACTTTCTGTAAGTCTCTCCACTAACTGTTTGGGTAAGTCCCCTACTGGAATAGTCCCTTTTCTCCACATACCACTTGTCATGCAGTTTTAGCTGAATCCAGAATTTTACAGGTCCCCTTCCAAGCTTAGAACTTCTCTGCTACATTACAGGTTGTGTCTTCTTGTCACACAGTCTGAATTTAAAGGGTCCACATTTACGATCATGTGTCATTCTGGCTTACGTCGGATTACATTCTGATTATGTTCTATTTTTTCTGCTCTGATTTTGGTTCCATAAATACACAACTCGAACTTCTCTCATGTCCATAAGCAGGCTGGTGTCATGTGTATTCTTCTCATCTCCAAGTGGTACACAGGATAATAACATGAGTATTCTATTGGCAAATCATCTAGGCCGCCTTCTGTAAGCTTTACACCAACAGCTGATAGTTGTCAGCCTGTGTCTCACTGCACCTTCATTCATGCACACAGATAGCTCTGGCACTAGCATAAAAATTAATCCTAGTCCTGTTCATGAAAGAGGTATATATGTACTTCAAGTTTTGTGATAAAACTCATAGAAATATAATTAGAATGTAGAATTCTATGATAATATATAGCCAAAGCATGTCTTTCCATTAAGGTCAGTTTTCTCTGTAACCATCAACTGTGTCTATTCTAGGCCAAATCAAATTGTTTTCTTTTGCAGCTCACGGTGACACAGAACACAGCACATTGTAACTACAGGAACAGACTCAACTTTGAAAGATCTCTATCAGGCATCACAGAGAGTTTAAGGCAGATGGCACTTATCAGCTGAAGCAGTCAGAACTGTACAAGATAAATAGATAATTGAAAAGCAATCTGGAATGCTGGAAGAGATATTTAGCCTCTCTTCTAGAAGGGAGGTAACATCTCAGGTAGGTCGCTGGTGAACTCAACTCCCAGATCAGCGTTTTGTCTAATATCACTGAAAATACAGTGGCAGTTCATGTCTGTAATCTTCATATATAATATGAATATTATGAAGTAATATTTTGAACATTCTGAAGTAATATTTAAGTTTTTGTTGTTAAGGCAGTTTGGCATATTCAATTATACAATAGAGTAAAGAAGGATTTTACTGCTGAAACACAGGTGACCAAAATCCCAGGAGCAATACGGCCCTTTGTTAATTTACAATTGCCAAAATAGAAAACTAGTTACACACCCTTTTTATCCTCCATGCTACTTTGTTTCTACTGCCATGAAACCAATAGTATACCTGCCACATTTGCCATGGTTGTCTGAGGGGCGATTTCTTTTTTTGTGTAATTTGTATTTATATTAAGAAAATGGAACTATTTCTGTTTTCTTTGCCATGAGCACAGAGAGAGGAAGGAAAAGGCCAATGTCTATGAGCAAAAGAAGGTGTTGATCTTGATAGCTGCATTTTGAAAGGGTCCTAAAAAACATCTTTCTGTTCAAGTCACTCATGATTCTCAAATTTCTGACTACAGAAAGTGTGAAATCTTGCATGAACATGCAAGGAAACTGATACCATTTGATAACTCCTCTTGCTAGGTTCTGATCTCTTGTCCTAGTTTACTTTGCAACTCGCTTCTGGTATAATCATATTTTTACAAAGTGCATAAAGCCTTAGAAATAGAACTATGGTTGGAATATTAGTGCTTGGCATGCTTCAAAACTGTAGAAATCATCAGTATGTAATGTATTTACTTTCTTTAATAAATAGGTCAAAAGTGTGTGTCTACATTTTGGGGGGCACATACCAAACAAGTTCTTCTCCTAACACACAAATCAACACCAGAAGACTTTTGAAGAAGAAAACACACAATATTTATGTGTGTGGTTCTAAAGAGTAGTATGAGGAAGTAGAAGTCAACTTTCTATTTGGGGAAGGTCTCAAATTGCTAATCCAAACCCAAAAAGCATGTAGCATGGCAATGTGTTTGCAGGTGTTCACATATGTCCTCTTACTTTTTGGTGACTTTCTTGTTCTTTAACAACAAGGCCTGATGGAACTTCTGCTCATGCCCCAGTGTTTGTTTTGTTCATTCCACAAAATCAGTATTAATAGTTTCTTTTTTTCCCATTTACATTTTGTTGTCAGTCATTGTCTCATTGTCAGTAAAGTCTTTGGATGCAAGAGTCTGAGTTGGTAGTTAAATATCTACTTCTTGTCAAATAACTTGAATTCTGCAACAATTTATTGTGGTCTAGGGTGAGATTTAGAGGCGGATCAAGACATCTTAGGCATCTATATGGAAGGGCTCAGATGTAAACCCTTGTTCTAGACAACAGAGTCAATGCAGTCTTTAGACCCTTCTCGATGCCTTGTCTGCTGATGAACTGTTCTGCCTATGTTTCAGAGGGAACTGAGTTGTTCTCTCGGCTCCATCCGAACACAGAAAAAAATTTGGCATCATGTGAAATGTATTGTCAGTTTCTGTCTTGCAGTACTCTACAGAATAAAATTCTCTGAAACTGGAAAAATACATTACAAATAAATTTTAATCACTAAATTCTGACAAAAATAGTGAAAAAAAGCTTTCTTGAGTGTCTTCCAAAGACAAATCAGGGTTCCATAAAATTGTTGGGTTTTCACTTATCATTTGCTGTGACTCATGCATCATAGAACAATACTTGAAGCTACTGGCTAGGTAAAGCAGTCTTGGATATCTTCATGTGTCTTTTTTCTGAAAATGTGTATCCATGTACCTCTTGGATCTCTCTGGCTTATTCAATGCATTTAAGATATTAACAGGATTATTTGAGTTGGTAATTTGACACTGCATTTATTGATGCAGTAAGTTATTCTGAATTTTATGTCAATATGTCTTACTTTACAGCTTCATGTGAATAAAATAGTTTGCTTTAAACACAGTTTTTCCTTTCCTTTGTAGTGGTTCTGGTATGGTTCAACCATAAAATAAGACCAGAAAGCAATAGCAAAGGGCACAGTCCAAGTTATGGTCAAACTAAGGTTACACAGTGTGGCTACTGCCCCAGCAACAGAGACAGAGCCTAGACAGCTGCAGAGCAGTGGCAGCCAGCCAGCATGCCTGAATAAATGAAGATGAGGCCAAAAGGAGGAGGACTTAAATCTCAGATATTAGCTGCTCTAATATAGAATGAACAAGCTATATAAGAGCTTTACAGACCCAGAAAGGAACTAGAACAGCTAGTCGGAAGCAAAGTCCTTGAAGTTCCTTCTGCAGCTCTTCAAATATAAATTATCATAGCCAAAGCGTTTAAAAAATATTAGCTTTTAAGATGTATTTAGTTCTAAAAATTTGTTTTTACTGGGCACATAAACAATATTTGCCCTCAAATACATCATATAGCCAGTAATTGTATTTTTTAAATGTGAGGCCGTTAAATTGAGGCTGTGACTTCACAGGCACATTACAGTTTGTGCAAAGGTAATTCTGGTTTTCCTTCTTTGGATGGGAATTAGAATCTCTTATCTCAACTATACTGTTTTTAGTATCCTAACTAACCCACTCTTCCTGTGGGCTAGCTAGGATACTCTGCTGTGTCTTGTGTACTTTAATTGCTCTTTCAAGATACAAAAACTATTTATGAAAGCCCCGTTTCTCTCTGAAAAGTACATTTTTCAGATGTAATGTGTAAGCTGTCTTATCTCTGCTGGCTGAAAAAATTATTTTTCCCGTTCTATTTATAAAGGATATTATTGCTTTATAGGATCATTGCAGACCCTGACACAAAGATATATCAATTAAAAAACAGGCAATTAAATAGCTCAAAAAGGAGGAAAAGAAATGCAATTCAAAAATATCTATGCAGAGAACCCACAGCTGTCTGCAGCCCTCCCTGTTACTCTGTGTAGGTAGTACTCAGGATTAGCAATGGAAACAAATGATGTCAGAACCACTCCTCTAAACCTTATCAATTTTCCAAGATGAAAATATCCTGTAGAAATGTGGTGTGGTATTGAATTTGAAACAAATTGTTTGGGGTTTTTTTAAATGTCAATAGATTTTTTTTCATTAAATTTTAGTTCATCTGTGCTGTATACTGTGTATATTTTTTTTCCTGTCAAATAAAAAATTTTTCCTGATAAGGACATCCTTTCTGAAAGCACTTCTTAAAATGGACTAGCTTGATGCTGTGGATAGTGCTTTGACATTGAAGAAAACCAGTGAGATGCAAAGAAATTCTTGCAATGCTGGAATTGATGCCTGTATACTTTAGAAATGGTTTGACTCATTAGTAGATTAATAGGCTGCACTGAGAGCTGGATCTTTGAAAGAAGTCAGTGAATTTAGGGCAGACTATTACACTGTAGCTCCCATTAGCCTGCAGTAACCATCTAGATCTACAGATATTTCTGTCCCTTACAAATCACTGGAATATTGGATGTAAGTTTTATATAAAATCTTCATGGCCATAAGATGGAATGTAGGAACATTTTACCACTACTGCAGTTAGAAAGGCCAAAGCATTTGAATACAGCTTTGTCAGGATTTTTATTCTCAAGAGCCCACCTATTCACAAACCTAGGATAGCTGAATATCACAGAGTTAGGTTTTCTGTTATGGTTTGGTTTTTTTCCTGTAATAATTTACAATATCATTTAACTACTTTCATGGAAAAGTGCACTTTGACAAATCTGATGGAAAATATTCCTGCTCTTGGCTGAGGGCAAAGGAATGGCTAAGAGGACCTGTCATCTCTGACTGTAAGCTACTGTTCCTATCCTTAATCTTTCAAACAGTGAAGAGTTATGGTGACAGACACAGTGAAATATAGCAGCCCCTTCCATAGGGCTTATAGTGTTCTATGTGTGGAGCAAGGTCATAGGAAAGATTGGGAAGGTCACAAGCATTCCACATTAAACTGTTCCTTCATGGGGAGGAGCTTTTGCCAGTGGCATTTTGAATTTCACTTACTCTATGTGAAATTCACAAAACCAAATGAAACTTGCAAAGTACTAGCTACATTGGAGCTAAGCATCTTGGCTTATTCCCAGTGATTAGAAGTAGGTATCTGAAGGACACAGTTAATTTTGACCCTAAAATGGGTCAATGGAATTGTGTTCTGGAACTACCCATTTGTCTCTATTGACTATAAAGAAAAGTCACTGTATTAGTACAAGTATAAACAGCAGTAGTTTAAAAATTAAAAGGTAAATAAAATATTTTTTTCCAACTTTTCCCTCATTTTCATATTGTCATCCTTTTACATGTAAAAAAGTGGACTCAAAACAGATTTATCATACTGCCTTTAGCTGACTTTTGGCTGCTCAATAGTTCATTATATCCACTCTATAGTACAGTAACTTTTCACATACTTCAAATTTTATTGGGTAATACTTCTGCACTAGATAGACATATTATTAGTTAAACTGAAGAAAATAAAACCAAAAAGCCATGTGATGCATGCTAACTGATGAGTTTCCAGGGTAATAGACTTTCTCCTACAGTCTTCAACAATGAACAGCGACAAAAATGGAAAAGATGAGGATTGCAATATCTTCCCTTATTTTCTTTTAGATGCAATGAGAGAAATTTCAGCCTGGTCCCGCCTGCCCACCAGTGTATGCACCTAAACATAAAGACAAAACTTTGTTGGTCAGTTTACTTATCTGAAAATTGCTAAAGTATTCCAGAGTTGCTAATGTGCTCCATTTGAAAAGTGTGCTTTGAGAGGATCCTGTAGTGTGGATACAATTTTCAATAAAAGCTAAAAAATAGCACAATTTTGCTGTACTTGTATTTTGTGTAACATATAAAAATACAAAGAATCTTGTCACAGATGGTGTGAACTGCCATAAAGCTTTATAGGAACAGGAGTGTTTTATTCATTGGCAAGCCCAAACCTACAGCCAATGACCCCAGGCCAGCAATGTAGCTGCCACAGATATGCCCTCAGCTGACTGCTGAGCTGGGATATCCCTGGAGAAGATATTTTTTTGATGTGTGCAACATCTCTTTGCTAAATGTGTTCAGACACATATGTCCAATGTTCAATGTCCATTATTTTTATTGTGAATGAACTCAGAAGTGTTCAGATTAGCAAATGAGTGTTTTTCTAAATATTAATAATGAAAGATCAATAAGTGATTCTAAAATTTTCTGCTTTGATTGGAAATACTGGTGTTCAGTGGGGTTTTCTCTCACATACAACAGCTATATTCTCTGTTTCTTATAGATTTCATAAAAAAATTAGCTAACCAATGTGATAAAAATACAGTAAAAGAAGGAATATTCATTAAAAAACCCAGCAACCAGACTTCTTGTACTGATATGGATCATTTAGAATTGTCGGATAAAATAAGGCACTGACACTCAAAGGAGAGCAAATTGTATGTATATATAATGAATTCAATTTCCATTCATTTCTCAGTGAGAAATTTTGAAGGAGAGAAAATTGGAAAATTATAGGCATGTTTTGAGTGAACACAATGAGACTGATTACTTGTTTATAAACCAACACTCTCATTTTGTTATGCATATATGACCATACAGTTAACTTTTTATCTTAGGGGAGTGTGTTTATTTGGTATTTTTGTCATACATTTCTGTCACTGTCCTGAAAAAAAAAGGGGTGAAGATAGTGTGGCCTAAAAACATTAAAAAGAAGCCACCCAAACAAACAGCTTACTCTCCAAAAAAAAAAAAAAAAAAA
>WBND01000359.1:216530-250375 GCA_013398595.1 Tychaedon coryphoeus | reverse complement strand
AGGATGTTTGGTATGGAATATGTTTCATTTTGCATCATGTTACTAAATTACTGCAGTTACAGGAAAGGGGAAAGGGGGGAAGAACTATTTCTAGTTTGTCAAATGCATCAGAGTGTTGGAATTATGGAATAAAAACATTTGATTTTAAGAATTGAAAACCTTAATTGCAGATTCAGGGAGAAAAATAAAGAGGATACGGATGCACTGCAAATTTAGAACAACTATATGAAAAAGGGCGATTTGCAAATATAGCAGTAGCTCCCTCTATTCCTCTGCTTATGGGATGTTGTGACTTCCTTGACTATATTTGGAGGGATTTTGTTTTCTTTGTCATGTATCTCAGAAAGAGAAAGGGACTTCAGTCAGAATTACGTCAGATCATATTTCCTGCCATGTTACTACCTCCTTAATACAAAAGTCTTCTTTCTGTCCCATCTTTACACACAGAAAATTAAGAATAAATGAGTTTTCATAATCTGATGGTTTCAATTTGTGGATGAGATTAGAGTCTAAATTAAGTCCAAATTAGTAAGAGGAAATGAGGCCATTTTAACCTAGTAGTGCTATATAAACTTGTTTTTGGAAGAAGGGACATGAATGATGTAAATTATATTTGTTTAAACTAAAGTTATTCTTGATTATGCAGTTTTGAAGTTTCTAGGGAAGTCAGAGAGAACCTAATGAGAAGTCAAAGAGAACCTTCTCTTATGGAGAACCTAAAATTTCTTGGAGAGGAAGTGTGCATTCACAGTGCTATCAGAGGTTTTTTTCTGTAAGTCTCAGAAAGATGATTTCAAGGGACACTTTTGGCAATCAAGTTCAATTTTCTGCTATTTCTGACTATGTTATTTCAATCATTTTTAAGATTTGGACACCTACATTAAAATAATTTTTTCTTCCCAGAGTTCCTCAATATTTTATTCCCAAAGCTCTTCACTCCAAATGGATGTATTTTAGAGCTTCTCTTATCAGATAAGTGTTATGATCTCTTTCTACTGAAATTGAGATGCAGTACTTGCCACATCCAAGGTTTCTGTTTGCTCTCCTTACTCACATATTTATCTTTACCTTATTCTGACATTGCTTTAAAATGAAGTTCTAAATTAGCATTTTGAATATATGTCTTCTTTTTTTATTCAAGGTTCAAGTTGCTCTCTGTAATTATTGACCTATTAGCTGTCTTGACTCAAGAAAAGATAAAACTTATTCATTCAAAGAATTAATGATGTAAATTTGTGAGTGAAATCTTTTCTTTCACTGTACTACGTAGTTAGATAAAGCTGTCCATTAGTAAGTGTATTAACACAAGCATTTTCATCAATCTATGAAGTTTACCCTGGTTCTTAATTGAGGCCATTCACAACAGTATGCAACCATTGATTTAACAGTAGTCTTGGGATGTGTCATGCAGAGAACTATTTTTGAAACACACTGTAAGAATTTTGCCAAAAGACAAGTAGTTATTCTCCTCATAACTGATAATCTTTGGCTGCATTTGCAGAGGCTAGACAGATTCTATTCTTGCAGTTTTTTTTCCCCCTTCAACTTCCTATGCAAACCAAGAATATAATTCTTAACTACTTCTTCAGCACTTAGTTGCCTACTCCCTACAGCTATTCTAATTCAGATAGTGGCTTTTATATTATTTTTATGGAGCAATGTCTTTTGCCAAGACGTTTAAAAGTGACTTTCTGTGATGCACATAGATTGAGTTTTCAGTTCTATGCTTTCCATACCTGAAACTGATCAAAATGTTTCAGAAGACACATACTCTTCTGCTATTCTGAATCTGGAGATATCTGTATGCAGTGAGCCCCCATTTCCAGTCTAAAGCTTTGTAGTAATATATATCATTGCAGAATTATTTTGTCTTGAAAAACACTGCTTTCTCTACATTTGAATTCCATTATGCTTTAAAAACCTAAAGACTGTTTCCAGAAAGATCCACTCTAGAAACTGCTTGTTGGACAGTCTCATGAACTGGCAAGAGAAACCATTGCCTGGAAAAAAATGTGATTATTGAGGTGCATTTACTTGTTGCACTGCTTAGAGGTTGGAGCATCCTGGTGGAAGGCAATAAACATAAGTTTAATCCTAGATAATTTATGCACATTTTTTGTAGGATTAAAAGAAAATAATAATGCCGACAACATTATTCACCCTCTATGAAGCCTATCCAAAACTAACATTTCTAGCTGGGTGCTTTGGATACCAGCCCTAAGCTTAGCTACAGTTTTATTGGGAGGCAGTTTGCTTGAGATATGAAAGCTGTGGATTTAAGCTTATTGGAATTGAAGGGGAAGACATAATTTTCTGCAACATATTTGTATAGTGAGCTGCATTAAAAGAGTAGGTAGCATCAGATGTGCTTTTAAAAAGTTAAGCCCTTCTTGATTGTTTATGTGTTTAGCCTAAGGAAAGAATTTAGCACCTGAATCCAAAATGCTTAGTGAAGTCTCTTTAGATTAAAAAAAAAAAAAAAATTAAAAGGAAAACTGATTGGTCAAACCCTTCATATAAACCCAGTATCCCTCTAGGCCTTCATACTAAGAATGTGTAACCCATAAATAGCTAAGCCTTGACAAGTTTAGTGACTTTCTGTATCAGCAGTAACACTGACCTGCATCTTCACCCCTGCAACTGGTGACACCTCCTACTTGTAATAGCCAGGGAACACTCTTCAGCTCTAAGAACAACTGGCACAGGCTGGCCACAGCCACATAATACTCTTAGCCTTGGGCATGTGTCTGGGACAGCATCCTTGGATCCAAAGATATAGTAATGACTTTTCATTTTCTTTATATTTCAGTTAATATGTTTGAAATAATGAAAGAATGTTGAAGCCCAGAATTTCGTTTTCAGAGCCTGTTACTGAGGGCATCTGTTACAGGTTCTGAGGTGTCAAAGACAAGATTTGTGGGTGTATTCAAGGTGGAAGATTTGCTGGAATAGTGCTGGAGATGGTAGGTAGTAGGTTAGTAGGGGATTGCAGGGTGGAGAGAGCTCTGGGTGGGGGAACGGCCCTTGGTTCTTGCAATGCCAAGCATTTTCCAGAAGAGTTAGAGGATATATGTGAAAACCATGCCAGAGAGTATGTAAATTATTAAGCAGTATGAATGGTTGAGTTTGGGGTTTGAGCTTGCTCTCTAGTCCCACTTTATTCAGTGTAGACATACACAAGTAAGATAAGGTTTTACTGCTGGGGTAAACTATTCTTTTACCCTCTACTACACGTACATGTTTAGCAGATTTTTTTAGAATGGAAATGCTGCAAAGACACCAGAGCAGAAATGGAAAGTAAAAGAGGAAACCATATTACAGACATGCAAAAGAAGAACTATCAATGTTTTATAAACCCAGAACTACAGAAGTCAGTAAAGAGGAGCTTTAAACAGGACTTTCATAAATACAACAGATTGCAATGACACCTTCATCCTAGGCCCACAATACATTTTTGGAAGGACTATTGACATCACTCCTATGGTATCACATTTTTTCAGGAATTTGTTTTAAATAGCAGTTCCAGGTAATAAACTAGTCTACAGAAATGTCAGTAAAACAGAATAGCTTCTTGAATTTTAAAAAGAAACTGATATATCTTTGGACAGCCCTGGTATCAGAATCTATTTCTCTTAAAAACTCTTAAAGTGGACATCATCCTTTGAAACATTTTGAGACAGTATGTCTATAAAGTACAATAAAATGAGAAAGATATTCAAAATATAAATACAGAAATATGGCAGTTTATTTCATTCTTTATAGATTCTTATATTATCACTTAATTCTAAATGATAATTTTGTAGCTTTTGAATTTACTCAAATTCCTACCATTAGTATCATTTGTGAAAATTGGCTGAAAATTACTGTAGTAATTTTTTAAGGGTAAGAGATACCAAAGGAGGTTTTTCAGTTGGCAGGTTTCTGAAACAAATAATATGATACAGAAAGAAATAAAAAATTTAATTGTATTAATTTCAATAAATTGTAATTATGTTGCAATACAGTTGTAATAGTGTTTTTAAAATGGAGGACACTGTTTCTGCTTCTTGAAAAAAATCTCTTTTATTATAATTTTTCTCACAACACTCCATGCTGATGCTTTTGTGATTTATTTAAGCGAAAGTTAAATCACTTTTTAAAACATTGTAGGTGATCATCAGTTACACACTTATGCTATTTATTTCAATAGGATAAATTTAATGCTGTGACTACATCCTCAACAAAGTACATTGACTGCAGTAGAAATGTGAATCTGTGAAGGGCTGAACTGGCAGGTCATTCTCCATGCAATGCTTTTACCTTTCAATCCCAGTACAATTTTTGAGACTTAGTGTGAGAGGTACTTCACTGAATAATGGCCTGAAGTGAAGAAGAGCTGATCAAGCCTTTTGTCATTGAAAAGTAAATCATCAGACTGCTGGTTTTAGATTCTCATGGACATGGCCTTACAGTGTCTCTATGAGAAATATTATTTCTAATTTTTCAAGGGGATAAGCAAATCTGTAAGAAATGTTTGCTGAGAAATCAAGATCCCAAGTTGGGAAGGAGGCATAAGATATAACTGTAGCACATTTGATTCCTTTGATGATCCCCCCACTATAACTCTCTCTTGCTTCTGGCAGGAGCACTAATCTATTATTTTTTAGTGCATTGGCAGCCATATAAAGCTGCAAAGGTACTGAATCAAGTACATTATTTACTAGCAAAGATGACAGTGGGAAAAGCCTGAATGACAGTTCTATGCTCTGCATTACCATCTAAAGATGAAGATCTGAGAACAAATCTATCATAAGGGCTGTGTACCATAAGGACTTCTCTTTCAGATCAAAGCCCAAAGGGCTGCAATCACATTCTGATGAGCCTGAGAAATCCTGATTTCCTTCGTGACTAGGAGAAAAGATGCTGTACTGGATCTACAGTGGCTATTTACAGGCACAAATCCCAATAAACTTGACTTAAACAGAGTGTGTATATACTGTATTAAAAGGGTTTTAAACTATCTTGCTTAAAAAAATCTCTGGTCTGCACAGATGAGACGATGATGATGATCAGCCTTTGCCACCCAGTCAAGTAATTTATTAAGAGCATGGATTTTGTCCACATTCTGCCGGTTACTGTTTTGTGAATTGCTGTCCTGGAGACTCTAAATCTGGAGGAAACCAGATTAATTTCTTCAACTGTCTATAGTTCTTTACTTCATTCAACAGTGACAAATATTCGCCTATGTGCTATAAAACCACCTATTTTTTTAATATATTAAATAAATCCATCTTGGAACTAAGCAACTTGCTGCCAGAGCTCTTTTTCTTCTTTTTTTTTTTTTTTTTGTTGGGCTGATGTGATATTTTCAGATAGCAAGAGAGACAGGCCTGTGCTGTAATCAGGCACTCTCTACAGGCAGTATTATTTGACAGTGAAACTGGGAAAACGAGGACTGGAAGGGTTTGCTGTAAGTTCTGGTGACAACATTTGTTTTGCATTAATCCTTTTCACCAAGGAAAGAATGCACTTAATGCAACAGACTGATCCAAGGTGTTTGGGAGCCTGTGGATCCTTCGTCAAGACAAGTGTGAATCATTTTTGTGAGAGAGGAATAAAAAGGAAAGCAAGAACTCAACATCAGAGAGATGTTTCTCTGAGAGGCAGAGAGTCACATTCAACATTGTCCTCCTCTGTGTGATTTAAAGGAGAAATTAAAATTCTGGTCTCAATCCACATTTAAGAGCAGAAATCCCATTTTTTGAAACAACAATGACGTGAAATTGGTATTATATATAATTGTGTAAATAAGCCTAGTTATGCAGTAGCTGTAGTTTATTTAATTGAGTGCCATATTTCCAAGTTACTGGTAATGAATATCTGAATGCAGATATTTTCCATGATGGCATAAATGTTTCATGCCTAATTTTCAAGTAGTTGGTAAAATAACTGGCATTTTTCCTGCTGATGTGGCTGTATTCTTGTAGAATTCTTTTGTTAGCTAGTAAATCAGCTGAACCGTCTATCACGGTTTTTTATAGTTTATGGTCGTACTCAAGGAAAGCATTTCAGTTGGTGTCTCAGTAAATAAAGAAATTACCATCTTGACTTCAAAGCTGTAAGGCAAAGCTTCTGTTCGTTTCTTCATTAAGAAAACTAAATTCTAAAATAGCCTTGACCTTTCTGGAAAATAAAATTAAAGGTTTTTTTGTGTTTCAAATTCTAATTGCTTTCCCTTCAGATATATAATTTCCAGAGTATGTGCTTGGCATGTTTTTATCAAAAGGACAAATAATCCAATATATTCCAGGATGCTCTTTAACATTGCATGTATTTTTTCTAAGAAAGTGTTTGAAAATTAGACACCAAATTTAGTCTTAGCTATCCACCATAGCTATGGCATCTAATCAACAGGGAAAAATAGATGCTACAGGAAAGTTTCAGCTCAGCTTAATATAGTGATCCAAAATTGCTTCAATGTGTTGCCCTTGAGGTGTCTAGCTTCATCCATCAATCCTAAAGATAGCTTAGAGTATCTAACTCAGCTACAGTAATGTGCTACTGGTATTTCTGCCACATGGATTTCTGCCACCTCTTTGGCCTGCAACTCTGTCCTGAAGAAATCCTCCATAATGATGGAAGATTGATCAGCTTTCACTTCCCTTCTGAGATAGCTAACTTGTCACAGACTGTTGGCCATAATTTTATCATACAAGCCTTTAACCGAGGAGAAATCCACTAGTTAGCAGTTTATAAAAGAAAAGCCTCCTCAGTTGGAGGCACTGATTGAACAAACTACTTCTAGTGCAAGCACTAGCAAGGAGAGAGTTTGCACATTGTATGCAGTGCTTACCTCTCTGCAATGTACACTTATTGTAAAGCTTCTACTGTTTCAAGAGTAGTTAGTAACTACAGAAGAAAATAGATTTTTGGTGGAGTATGATGATTTTGATGGAATGGGAACACATGAAATGCTAATAATATCAAACAGGTCATGAGTTAGTGAAATAGTTTTGCAGTTTCCTTGTTGACCACGCTGCTTTTTCTACCCTTGAAAAAAATCAGAGTGCTTAAATCTGACTGTAAGGAATTTTTTGTAAAGTTATAATTAAGTTTCAAAGCCAATAGTAACCAAAATATTGGGTGTATATATTTACAGGAATTTTCTGCATGATTTTATCAGTTAAGACTGTAGTATTTTTAGGCAGTTTTATTGTTATCTGAGAAATCCATTTTCAGAATAGTTTGTCCATGACACTGCTCACCCATTGTAAGCACATAAGATTTGTCCTTCAGTGCTGCATAACCTTCCTGTCGGTTTTTGGAATGATTTAATAAAATCATTGTTGACTTTAGCACGCGTAATGGTCTGGAACATTTTTGTATTAACAATTTGCATATTCCTAATGAAGACACTGTGAAGTATTTTGCTGTCAGCTGTTTGCCAGTCAGAAATATCACCCTGCAACCCTTAGACAGAAAAACATTTTTTTCTCCATGTGCCCTTATTACATGTTTTTGCCTCTTGCTATTTTTTGCTTAGCATTGAAGCTGATGTGAAATTAGGTGCATAAATAGGCCTTTTCTTGTACATTTTTGCACAAGACAGTAAGGTGGCAAACCTGAACCTTCTATGTTTAATAGCACAAGTCCAACTTAAAAATGCAGAAGTTTGATGTGGTACAGTGAAAGCACACTCACATATTAAAGGAGGAAAATAAAGGTGTCAGGACTAAGTGCAGATTTAGATACAGAAGACTATTCAGTAGAATAAATGAATTCTACTAATTAATTCCTTTTATTCTTTAGCACTGAATGTGAGAGTTATTTTATTCCAGACCATTATTATTGTCTCCATCCAGCATGAACTGTGGAAAATATACTGTGATTTGCACTTTATCAAAGAGAAGTTATGCTTGTGTTATAATTAGAAATATTAAATATGTAGTAATTTCACTCTTGGGCTGTCCCTGTTGATATGGCAACTATTATATTTGGTTTTTATTAAGTCGGAAAGATTATTTTTCATCTTAACAAATGTCTTGCACTTTTACTTTCTAATGAAAGAAAATGCCTTCCACAGCAAATTTGGCTGTAAGTTTTGTCAGTAGAAGTCTGCTCTATTTAAAATTGTTCTTTGCAGAATTTCTCTGTCTTGAGGTTATTACAGAATGCTATTGTTTTGGGTGGTTTTTTTTGTGACATTATTAGTACTGTGTCAGTACATATGACATCAACACTGGAGTTAGAGAAAACAAAAAAAGATAATATTTTTTTTCTCTTCCATTAACTTAGTGCACCATCATTGATTGAGAGCTAAACTTTTGGGCACTCAGCAGAACAGGACATGATCATTCTGAGCAAATAGTTTATTACCAAGTTCAAATCAATCAAAATAATTTGAAATAACGTACATTCCAGATTTTTCCTTATGGAAATGTTTTTCTTTTCCAAGGTGAGATCTGTTCATGCTCTATTTACTAATATTTTTTTAAATCTTATTGCCTCTTCTCTCAAATTAATACCCAAAACATGAGACAACTGTACAAGTAGAAAAGGTCTGACTTTATATCTCCAGTTGCAATTAATTTTCTACATAGATATAAATAATAACTGAAGAAGAGAATTCACCTTTGCTATGGTTCTTCACAGGGGCGAATTTTAGTTTCAGAACAGCTAGTTTCCTTCTCTCCAGCAAGAACATTTAGCCATTTATATGAAGAGAAGCAACTGCATAGAGTTATTGATGTTTAAGACAATCACCTGGCATGTACAAAGGACAGGTAAGTTCTGAAAAGTCTCCATATTTTCAGTAAATATCAGACATGTTCTTTAATCTAAGGATCTCTTTTCAGGCTGATTATCCACAACCTCCTAATGTTCAGTGCTTTGTCCAGAGGCCATCACATGGATGGATGGCATAGCCTATCCTGAGTTTCTTCATCTTGTAAGCTCAGGATAGTTAAACTTTTCCTGGGATCTTTATTTCCTTAACTTTTTTTAGGAGTTTTCTCTGAACATGTGACATTCCCACTTACTTTTCAAGCATTTTTTTCATGCCCATATCACCTATGCATGTCCACCATTCTTCAACTTCCTATCATGCAAATTAGCCTAACATTCCCACTGAAAAAACCAACTGAACCAAAACAGTTTTCTCCCAGGTCCTATGTTAAACAATTACCCTCACTTGAATTAAGTTACCCTTAATTGAGTTCTAATAGTTTCTTGCTGTCCTTGACAGATTGCTCCATCTCTACAACATACTGAAATACATGTGCTTCACAAGCATGGCCATGAACAAAAGTTGGTTGATAGGTGTTTACTTCTCCTTCCAAGGAAAAGTACAGACAAGGGAGGAGCATAATTTGCAATGCCTGTCCTCAGAAGGAAATTTACAGCTCTAGTCTTGAGTTAAAGAACACGTTAAACAGCTGAAACACAGGTAGTCCAGAGCTCTGCCTGTTATCTTGGGGTGTTTGGATGTGGGTGTGTGTCTGTGTGTGTACCTGTTACAAAAGAAAAGTGCCTGCTTTAAAAACCTTTGGTTCTGTCACATATTTCTTAAACTAGACACACAAGTAGTTTCAATAAGAAATAATAGCTGTCTTTAACATATTCAGTTCCCTAGCTTTTGATAAAGTACAACATCAATTCAACAATTTTTCCTCTGTTTTTCTGAAAATTATTATTAGCAAAACTGAAAGAGAAAAATGAGTCTGTGACAAATAAGGTCAGACTTGCTCCTAAATATAATTTGCTCTTAGCATACTGGTATTACTGTTCTGTCTATTATGACATTTCTATGAATAAATAGTTCATATTATAAGAAGATCTATTTCCATTCCAAGTGATGCTTTCTCATTTTTTCCCTAGAAACATTCAACCAGAAAGTGATTTACAAGTATTACCTAGTTTTTATGTTGCAGGGTCTTTTTTTCTGTTATACACATATTCATACATATATAAGTATGCATATATTTATATATACTTTTTTACAGGTTTAAATTTACCAATTTGAATTGTGAAATACTATAACTACTGCAAACAGAGCAAGCAATTACTTTTGCATCAACAAATACTCAATATACAAACTTATGATTGTAAGATCATTCCTTTATAGTGAAAAGATTCCTCTTTTAAATATTAAGTTACAATGACAAGGTCCCCTTTGCAATGCAGCTTTATATATTTCATCAATCTTTCATAATCTCACCATTCTATGAAAATTCTGTCAAAGAAATGAATGTAGCATGTTTTTAGGTAACCTGGAATCACTATGTGTAGAGCTCAGAAGCAGACCAAAGGAGAGAAATAGAAGTAAAAGGGAAATGAAATCCTTATGTTCCTTCCACATATGAGACTCTGGGAAGCATATGTTTGAATGAGTAAGAAAATCAAGCTGCAGTGATTAGACATAAATGTTATTTTAGAACAGTTACTGCAGATGAACAGAATTTCTCTAAACCAACAAGACAAGCGACCTCTTCAAGCATTTAGGTATAGTCAAAGAGGAAAAACTGTGCCTCATAGAACATTTAGCCTTTTGCCATCATGAAGGTCATTATTCTGTTTTCCAGTTCTGGGTGGTGAATGCCATATTCTTGTAGAGATTGCATGGAACTGCAAAATTTCTAAGCAATAGGGTTTTGTGTCTACCTGCTCTTGTAGAGAAATACATCCATTCCTCTAAAAAGGTTTGGTGGATTTTTCTTTCATAGGAAAACGTTTCATTTACCAGGATAAACATTACTTGTTTACACAGGTGAATAAATATTTTACAGGGGAAATATTAAATAAGTTTTCCACTGAGATGGTCTGAAATAGTTGGAAAACCTCTACATTTGTAACATCCTCTCTCTTAGTGAGTGGAAGGGATTATAATAGTGTCAATTCATTTTGCTAATAAAGATGTATTCTTTGACAGAACTCCATATGCTGTATTAAGAGCATAAGTACAGAGAGAAAAAAGTGACTCCACAGAAATATGTTTTAGCATATGAAGTTTTCTTTTGTGTGGGTTTTTTTTGTTTGTTTGCGGTTGGGTTTTTGGTTTCTTGTTTGCTTGCTTGTTTCAGTGGGTTATTAGTTGGGATTTTTTTTTCCTCACAAAAATTCCTTAGCATAGAAAGTGTAACTCTGATGATAATGAAGGTTTTTATACTGGCCACAGAAAATACAATGATGTCAGAGTGTCTGTTTCCATCACGAGTTTCCTGGGGGATCAGTATGAAATTTACCTAGTTAGCAGTGACAGCCAGTGCATAGTACACTCCCCTAAAATTCCCATTTCAATAAAAGCAGCCTCATCTCTTGGAAATATCACTGGGTTCCATAGAATATATGAAAGCAAAATGCATTGGAAATTTTGTTGTTGAAATAATTTTTATCAAAATAATTGTTGTTGTTATTATTATCTCTCATAAGAGAAGTCTAGGCCATCTTTCAAGTAGCAAAATATTCTATACCATCTCACATTCTATGCATGTTTATGATATAATTTAAAATTGAGAATTATATCAAGATTTTGACATAGAATTAATTTTTTAATTCCTTTTTTTTTCTTAATTTCTGTCCTCAGTTCAACACTGAGTTTCTCACTGGATTATTGCAATATCCTTTTAAAGTATAAGAAAGATGTTAGAGCTCAGATAGACACCACAAAACTTTTCTATGTAGATATAATAGTGTAACACATTTTGATATATCATCTTATTTAAATTCCAGTCTGGGTAACCAGATTCAGAATAACAAATTTCTCTGTGTTTCGACTGAGAATTTCAAGGCTGTCTGTGAGGTGAAGTGTGGGTCTCCTGTTGACAGTAATGGGAGACTACAGGGACTTCATTAGATGCAGTATCTGTTGAAAAACAGGCACATTTATAGATGGTATCTAGAAGAGTGGCTCAACAGGGAAAGATTTGAGTTATTCAATGATCAAGGCCATCAGGATTAGCAGGATTACAGGTTGCAAGAGAAATGCAGTTTGCTGGGGTTTTTTACTTGAAAAATTCTTTCAAGAAACTCAAAGTATTGTAGTCAGTCATTCATGAATCAGCATTTACAATCAACAGCCTAATCTTAGGCAAGGGAATAAACCACAAAACAAGACTACAAAATGTGGGTATTGTAGTAATTGAAGGACATGACCGATGGTTTTGATTTTTTGAATGTCATGCTTCCAACTGAAATAGGTTCCTTGATCCTGGGTAGTAGAACTTGGATTAACAGCAGTCAAATATTGATGGCGTCTCTGCCATTATAATCCAGCTTTATAAATTGAGGGGAAATGTCATCAAAGTTTATGACTTGGCAGTTTCTAATTCACAGTTGAATATTCTGCTTAAAAAAAAAATCTGGGGAATAAAAAAGCTAAACTTGAAAGCTTTTAAAATGTGTCTAAAAACATTACATCATGTTGCTTTGGGCTTCTCATATAGACATTTCTGTGTTAAACAGGGACAAGTGTGATTAATTTCCAGAAACAGTGTGAAAGTTGTTGCAATGGTCAGTTTGTGTGAGACAGTTTGCATCATTTACAAACTATGGCTTGGTTCAGGCTAAATTTCATAAGTATGAATGTTATATTAATTTTGGTCCAAGGTTTTGAAAACTAATCTCGTGTTTACTTGATCATACAGTTGTTATTAAAAAGATTAGAAGCATCCTCAACATAGTACAAGAGGCTGAACTTTCAAGATAGGAATGAAAAACAGACTGGCCAAAGGTTGCAGATGGATTTAAGTGACAAGAGTAATAGAAGTTTCAGGGTTTTGTCAGGCCAGAACCCTTTCAGCCTGCAGATGCAATAATAAGATGAGCATAAATCATTATGAAATTTATCAATAGGAGTATTGGGTAATGCCTAGAAATCTGAAATTTACTACAGTTCTTCTCATAGGTTTTAACAGCTGTCTGCCACATCTTTCTTTCTTCATAAAGTTAAAACAACTACCTATCTCCACTGTAAATTTGAGGTGAGATTTCCTAATGGAAAGGTTTTTCTGACTGGTAGAAAGAATGGCAACAATTACCAAACCGCTTTACCAAACCAATTTCAATTATTATTAAATAGGTGCCATGTTTTTCTTTTAAAAGGACACTCAGTTCAACCCAGACATTCTCTGACAAAAGAAAGTGTTTCATTAAATTTCAGTTAAGGTTGCCCATGTATTTGTGCCCTACGTAAGAATTAGGGTCGGTGAAATGTAACATTTTAAAATCAGAAAATTCCAGATTGTAGAACACGGAGCTGTTAATCTGCCACCTTTGAGCAAAGTCTTTAGAAGTCCACAGTTATACAGACTCACCTGTAGTCTTAGCCAACAATGTCAATTTGAGAACAAACAGAATGATATCTAACAATTTTATTTTTTACCTTTTCAAATGTAAAGGTGTGGCTAAATGAACTACAGTGGGCTGAAGATCTTCCCAGCAGCTGTACAGTGGATTACAACTAGGAAGTAACCCCAAACAGGCAATGTTTTACAATCCTTTTATATATTTCCATAAATTAAGTTCATTTTTCTTCAGGATTTTTACTCTCACAGCAAATGTCTATTAAATGTCTATGTCAAGAGGTGGCTTGATCTTTTTTTGCATGGATACTGGATTAAGACACACATACATATCTCTTTCCTTGAATAAAGCCAGTACAGGCTCAGACCCAGATCTCTTTACACTGCCAAGCTTCTCCAACTAATCCCTTCACCATTCAATATTGCTGCACTTAGCACAGTGAACCCAGTTGAAATTCATGTGGATTTTTGCCAGCATGGGAGGAGGAATACAGTCAATATTTCACTCTCATATTTTAGCATTCTTGTTCTAGATGTTCACAAGTTTAAGTTACATATGCATCAACTCCTTGCTTCCTGGCTTTCAGATATCTGAAAGTCACTGGATTAAACATTCTGCAAAAAAAGCACGACTGTACTGATATTTTAGATCCTGGTAAAAGACATTTTTGTCAGACATTTGTTATGTACCACACGATTCAGATCCAAACAAACATGATTTTACTGCATGCCAAGGTAAGTTGCCAACAAATGTTTTACACAAAGCGTGGAGAAACAGGGAGGGGGGATTATGTAGCTGTTAGGAGCTGCTGTAAATTCTTGAGGTCATGAAAAAAGTTTGTGGAATAGAGCAAAGTAAAAAGAATGCACAGGATTCAGTAAGAAAAATGAGATAAGGTCAGAAGATATTTTCTTGATTTAAGCCCTGGAGCTGGGATCTGAAGTAGATGACAGACAAAAAGGATTTCTCTGTAGTGCTTGCTGCTGGCAGTGATTATAAGTGTCCTGGGACTGAGCAGTAGGAAACAGAGACATTGTGAATACCAGAGGGAACAGGATCAAGAACAGAATCTGCAAGAATTTCAGCAGAAAGTTTAGCCCAAAAATAAAATATAGTTTAATGGATTTCTTTTGAACTAGGGTATTTCTGTGGCATTGTTTTGTGTAGGAAAAGAGAATAGCTTTGTTCTCTGTTTGTCCTAGAAATCTGGGACCTGGGAGAGAAAAATACTGCCAAACCACCAGTCACCTAGCAAAATATGAAAAGAGACTATGATAACTCATCAAGGATCCAGTAGGGCCTGTGGAAGCAAAACCAGAATAAATGTTAGAGAAAATGCATCATTCATTTCTGGAGCAGCTACACTCATGCAATGACATTGTACAAGAGATGATTACTGATGAGGTGATAAAAGGCAGTAGGAAGCCATGAATAAATATATCCAGGGAAAGACACAAACACATGATTCATCAGAAAGGAGTATCTTTAGAAACATTTCACTGTTCAAACTGTTATGCAAGGTTTCCTTTAGGAAAAAATTTCTAAGCATTAAATCAAATCAGTTCCTTGTTCCTTTCTCTTAACAAAATAATGCTCTATTTTTTACCTTGAAAAGAGACTCTGTGGTAAAAAAACCCGAACCCTAAAAAACTAAAACCAACTGTTTTTAAAAAAATACAACTATGAATTTGCTTAAGTTTTCAAACTTTATAAAATTATGAAAATTATATGGCAGCTTGCCACACAATTTGGATCATAAGATACAAGGTAGGTGTTTTCATGCTGCAGGATAATTACAAATAAATCTTCAGTTTTTACCTACAGGGACAGCTACTGAAATTGCACAACTATAATTAACAATAAGTAATAAATTATAAAGATAAATAGTTGAGAATGGCTCTAGCTGATAAAAATTTTGGCTGTAAGAAGGAGAGAAAAAAAAAAGGGAAAATCAAAGGAGTAAACAAAACCCACAGATGTGTAAAGATTAATTTGATTTCAGACAAAAACATTCAGAGTTCTAGCTCTTACCAAATAACCCTCTAAATAACATTTTGTCTCAATAGAGTTTTAGAAGTGCATGGTGGATAATAGTGTGACTCTGAGAAAGTAATAAAATCCACCAATATCAGATGTTTTAATATTGCCTTTGTTACTGTAAGACAGAGACTGCATGTGGAAACAATATTTCTACTTCTCTTGTTAGGGCGGTGATTGTAGAGCTAGATTGGTGTTATGGATGTTTAACTGTGTGATTGCAATACTGGGACTTCACAGGAAGACTATTATCAACTTCTGGTCACTGCAGGTATTCAGGATTTCTGCATTGTGTCATGATTTCAGATCTGGATAATATTGCATACCACAGATGAAGATTGCTCTCTCAGATGAACTCATGAACTCATGAAGCTTGCATCCTTAACAACTTATGTCTTTGAAATAAAGTTTTCACAGTGTTTATCCTTTCTCATGTAAACTATACTTACCATACTATAATTCATTTTTTAGTAGGACATTATCATCAGTATTTAAATAACACCTTCCCCACTCACAAGAAATGGATGACAGATGATTCCTGAGATTTTTTTTGTCTTAAGAACAGTTACTCATCAAATGCACTTTACCCAAAATATAAAAAATAATTTATATTTTTCTTGTTCGCAACATTACCTCTCATTTAAATTCTGGATGAAGCAGAAGCACACTCAGAACAATATGCACCCTCTAAAAACTCCTGAGTTCACAGTATCCATTGTTAATGTGGATGGATACTTTGTGCTTATACTTTGTGTTGCATGTTGGGCTTGAAAATTTATTTGTTCTTTACTTTCTTTAAATCTGAGATAAATCCTTAATGGCATTTTCCAGTGTTCACAGTAAAGAAAAATCTGTTCTGTTTCTTTTTAGATAACGTGGACATGTTCAAAGTTTCCTATCAGAATAAATAATCTTTGAATTCATATTGCTTATATTATCTATAGTTGTTGTTCCATTTAGAAAGTCAAGCCAGTGCTTAAGCTTCATTAAAGTATACAACAGATATGACTTACTATAAAGTCATTAATAAATAATTTTCCTAACCATTAGAAAGTATGAGCAGAAAAAAGTGGGTTTTGACGTCATACATTTTATATAACATTTCTGTCACAGGTTCTAAATTATGTAAACAACTGCTTAAAAATATGCACTTTTTTTCCCATTAAGATCTTTCTTTATACTGTATCTGTATTAAAATAGCACCTAAGGAATAAGAACACAATACAAGAACAAGAACAAAAGCAAGAACAAAAACAAAAGAAAACTCTGCACAATTAAACATTTATTAGGTGGAATTTAAAAATCTTTTAACGATGACAAGTATTATTTATTATTCATGTCAAAGAAAGAGTCCTAAAGGTCTTAAATCATGGAAGAAAAAGCAAAAGCTAAAATTTAGGCATCTACTGAGCTTAGATTACTTTTCATGATTACCCACAGACTAGCAGTCTTCAGAATTGAGTGTATCATCATGGACAATAGGGTGATAACAGCTGTGAAAATAAAATGGATCGTGGTTGTACAGGGATTTGTAAATAATCAAGAGTGCTATAAAGAGAGTTAGTTTCAGCAAACTGAGACTCATTGCTGGCACCTCCAGGGAAAGCATGAATGCTGAGAGAATGTGCAAGTTGCTCCTTTGAATTAGCTTTTCCTTGTGTAGTGTGGGACTTATTTCTAGAGGTTATCAAAGATTAGGTGATCCATTTGGCCTGGTTGTGCATCATGCGTGATCAGAATCAAATAACCAAAATAAAATGGAACCAGCAGTGCATTAAAGAGGAGAATGGAAAGCCCAGTCTGTGTGGTGAATCTCATTTATCTGTTTTGAACAATGAAGGCTTTCTTCTGAAAAGCCCTTTCAGGAAATGAAGGACTTGACAAAGTCAGGGATCTATGTTTTAGCACTCACCTACATTAGAGCAAACTCTTAATCAAGATGTGCTACACCATAGTGAAACTGAGCTTGTATACACTGCAGACTGCAGTTCAGCCTCTTCATATTGGGGAGGTCAGTCTGTTCAGGCAACAGACATGTAAAAGGCAAAAATCTTTTAGAAATATCATCTTGTCAGTGATCACTCATTTTAAGAAGATTAACTATAATGAATATGAACTGGCCACACTACTTTTCAAAGCAATAGGTTTTTAAATTGAATATATCTCAGGATCTCCCACTCTTACCCTTACTACCACTCTTACTCCTCTCATATATGACAGCAACTATTTCTCCTTTGTGCAAGCAGCTGTGAGGGGAAGAGAGAAACATGGGCTCTACTGACTTTTCTTGCACACTGCTCTGACAAAAAAAATAACCCAACATGTTCCAGATTCTAATTCCTTATCTACATAGCAGATTATGCATGTATACTAATTTAGTAAAATTTTCTAGCTGTTTCCAGCTATTCTAGCCTGGTGAGGGGTGCTATGGATAAGTCATCCATAGAATCGTGGGATATCCTTGGAATACCCACTAGTATCATTAAATTTGTACTCCTGGCCTTGCACAGGACCACCCTAAGAATCATACCATGTGCCTGAGAGTGTTGTCAATTTGTTTCTTGAACTCTGGCAGCCTTAGTGCTGTAACCTCTTCCCGGGGAAGCCTGTTTGAGTGCCCAACCACCCTCTGGGCAAAGAACCTTTTTCTAATGTCTAACCTAACAGCCCCTCCCATCACCACCTCTCTACCCAATGCAGCTTCAAGCCATCCCCTTGGGTCCTATGCTGGTCAGCAGAGAGAAGATTAACGGTGTCTAATACATTAGCACCATTATAATGCTCCTTTTGAGGGATGTTAATGGCTACAATGTAAATTAATCTCCAGGGGTTTGCTGAAGCAAATGTGGAATGCCAGAAGTGGAGATGCATGAGAAGATGTCAGAAACAGAAGTGGTAGTGGAAGAAAAACCAAGACTTTGTCATGAAAATGAAAATAATTAGACAAGTAGGTTTTATCCAGAATTAAACATTGACATGTAAAACTTTTAGATTCAATATCTCTGTCAACTTAGGACAACTGTCCTGACTGTCAACTCTTACTGTGCTTCTTTCCTCTGCAGCGTTCTTCAAGGTAACTTTACTTGTATTTTAACTAAGTCAAAGAAGTAACAGGCATCTTAAACATCTAAGACAGCCCACAATAATTTTATTTATCTTTTGGTGTTTTAAATAACTTTATTTTTTTTCCAAATTCCTTGAAAGATTCCAGGCATGTCTACTTATTTATTACAGACTGACAATTACTGAAGAGAATGTTTTGAAGATTGTAAGACCGGCCACTCAAAATTTGATAAATGTCATTTCTGTTTATCTGTTTAACCTTATTTAGATTATTTGTGGATTTTGAGATAGCGTTTAATGATAAAATTGCTATCCAGTTTTCTGCCTTCCCAATAAAAACAGCATGCTGTGCAAAGACTCCAGTCTATACTGATGTAGTGATAAAGCAATAACTTACATTCCATATTAAGTAAAGAGAGGGTGAAACACATCTGCAAAAAAGGCCTAGTTTATTGAGCTCGGGGTCTGATATTGTAGATTTCCTGATCTTAGACTGCGTGTCCCATCTGTATCATAGTATAGGCTTATTGGTATTTTTGTTTGTTTTATTGATTGTTTTTTTAACCCCAACTGTTCATGGAATTAATGTGTGAGAAAGATTTTTACATTTATATGGGTTAGATTACTTTTTTCCTGCTATTTTTATCATTAAATACAGCCTCAAAAACTGCTGAGTTAGCAGAAGACATACAGCAGAACTGGAATTTACATGCTGGAAGCAATTAAATCAGAAATCAGTTTTCCTTCAGACATACTTTGAATTTTCTTTTTTTTTTTTTTACTTTTTTCTCTCTCAAACACGGAACATTTAGCCTTCTAAGAGAAGGATCCAGTCGTAAACTAGGTATCTACATCCTGTTTTAAGGAGTTAAAGAAAACAGAAAATAGGAGTAGGAAATAATAGGAAATGTCCAATGTTTCAATTCTCTTGGTGGTTAGTTCATCAAAGGATATAATTATTATGCTCATATGAGATGAAGCACAGGATATATGACCTTCATAACAGACTCTAAGATTTCCTGGGTGAATAGGCTCTTCAACCCTTTTCTTACAATTGAGCTATTCTCATTATTCCTGTGGACATAAAAGAGGAAAGAGAAGAGAAAATCAGACTGTAGTGGTTTATTTATACTCAGCTGGGAGTTATATGATTCGAATTCTGCCTATTAAGAATGATAGGCTACTGGAGTGCCAGCTGAGAAGTACTTAAGTTCTCACAGAATCACAGAATAAGCTGAGTCAGAAGGAACCAACAAGGATCATTGAGTCCACCACTTGGCCCTGCACAGCACCAAGAGTTTAGTGGAACCCACCACCTATCTACAAGGTAGAGAAATGCTCCTCTTCTGCATGAAAGAAGCAGCAGCAGGAGAAAATAACAACTTAACAGGCAGAGGCTACTCAAGAAAGATACATCTCCAAAATTGAACATATATAGATACTGGAAAGCAAGCTGTTGCTCTGTCTGTAGACACAGTAAGTCATGTGGAGAGTAACCCTGGTCTTGATCAACATGCAAACATTCAGTCTGGAGAATCATTCTTACTTCAGGTGATGTTAGCCAGGTGTGAAGATAAACCAGATATTTTTAAGAGAGATTTCATAACTTTTGGGAATATGAAATACTGAGGCCAATGGATCAGGCACATGTGTTTTGGTTGTGATTTTGGGGAGAATGTTTCAGTTTAGATTTTGGATTTCTTTTAAAAAGCCGCTATACTACAGGACAAATCCTTAGAGATACAAAAATATCTTTCCAAGACACCGTTAACAGAAGAGGTAATGTATCAGCAGATTAAACAAGGGAGAGAATGTCATTTTCCTGGAACACATGTAATCAAAGTAGTACTGCCAAGCTCAAAAGAACTCTCTCAATGATACTTTAGATAGGTCCATGGCATCTATTATTCTATGAAGTTTGGTAGCTAGATTTTGCTGGGAGGAGATGGTCACAAAGAATTGGTCCATCTACAGTAAAAAAAAAATCAGCCCCTAGCCACTGAATAAGAGATTTTGTGGTAAAAAAAATATATATGTTAAATATTTTGTACTGATTGAGATTTTTTTTTCTTTGAAAAAGGAGTTTGTTTTGCTTGGAAAACTGTGGCTTTGCTGGTTTACATTTGGACTTAGCTTTGGACCTGAAGTACAGTCCCAAACAGTATAAATAGTTGAAGCTGTTCAGATTATTAAGGTATAACACAGAGGATGGTATAAGGTAAGATGAAACAATATGGGAACATAACTAGACAGTCTGGTAAATTCTGAAATTGGTTAATGTAGCAGATTTAAAACACAACAACAAAGACTAAAGAAAGCATATAATTAGGAAGAAGTGTCTGATGGGATGTGTCAATAGGCTAGAAGTGATTCCTTCTACAGAAGAAAATTATGTCTAAAATTTGTGGAAAGTTATGTTTTGTCTATTCAGTTGCTTTATTAAGGGCCTTTCTTTACAAGTAAGAGTTCAGAACAGGGAAGAGATATCATCAAAACAAGTAGTTTGACATTCTTACACAATTCCAGCAGAAGAAAACTGTCCTGACATTCAAGCACAGTAAGTGCCAGACAAGTGTCACCTGATGCATGTAAGCAGGGCCTCAGGGCACACTTGCACAAAGGCAGAATGATCATTTGAGATTTGAGCATGTTTCCAAACCATGGACTGCCTGAGCAGTGGTGTGCAGAAGCAGAAAAAGGATCGCTAGCTTTACTGCATGCAAAGAAGGATATATGTTGCTTCTTTTTCCTGAGGGAATCCAGTTTTAATAGAAAACGTTCACGAGTTTTGAAAGATGACTGCAAAAAAAAGAAGTTAAAAAAGGCGTCTGAGTTTTCAGTTGTATGATTTACAAGCAGAGATGGAAGAAAAAAGACTTTATGGGAACAGGACGCTTGTTTTAAGCTTGGGACAGAAATCAAGTAGGAAGACATGAAGGTATGATGCTGCAGCCAGGTGAACCTGCTCAGAAAAAATGCTTCACAAGGTGTGACAGTCCTCTCTCAGAGGATATGGTCTGTCACTGCAGGAGCCACAACACAAAATCAAACTTCAAAGATAGTGATGGTTATTAATATCTTGCCCCTACAACAACTTTGAAGCAGATCTTTCTGACACAGATTGTACTGTGTTTAAGAACAGCAGATTTTATTCTGTGTTGATTTCTGGTTCTAGTTTTCTACATATGGTAGTGCCAGAACACAAATGTTAAATACAGACTTAGGTCAGCTAAATTGTGGTTAAATTACAGAGTAGTATCCTTGAATCTAATCCTTTCATCTGTTCCAGTGTTCAAGTGAAATCAGAAATCAGACCCTTAAATTCTTTAGCCAAAAGTAACACTATTGCATGCTGTTGTAAATACTATAAAATTTGGCTGGGGGTTCCGTACAGATATATAGGCAGGGGGGAATAGGGAGGGGGAATAAAGATAGGCAGAGACAGTTAGTCCCATTATATAAATTCTATTAACACTATAGAACTGGGTTTACATGTATATTATTGAAATCCAAATAAAACGTGAGAATAGAGGCAAAAGAATAGGAATTTTTGAGGAATTTTGTCTTATTGGGGGGAGGTGTTAGAAAAGCAAAAGCAACTGTATAAAGACTGGAAAATATTTTCAGAGCCTTCACCAAGAGAAGACAGGAAAGTGATGGACTATATGTGCCTGTCTTCTAAGAAGGAAAAAGCTAGAGAGCAAAAAGGACCAGAGGAGGTGTCGAGAGCTGCAAGACACAGAGCAAATATGTAGTAGTGTGCATTGTCTCTTTGTAAAGGGTTGTTGAAGGGCAAGTAATGTGTAACTTAGTGTTGCAAGGCAACACCTCTGGAACATTCTTGTAAAACTGGTTTGGCGTCTGTACACAAGGAGAGCCAAGGGTTTGGATACAAGGACAGCTGCAGACCTTTCCTCTTCCTTCTCAGATCTTAAAAAAATATTTGAAGCTTGCTTGATAAATAACAGAGGTTTGCCTTAGAAATTAGTCCAGGAGTTTTGCTGCCTGCAGAAAAGCTGCACATTCAGGGCTGGTTCCTGGATCTGTGAAGGCCATGGAAAGCTGTTGTGTCCTCTGCAGCTCCTGCCCTGCTGGGATGGCTGGCTTTTCTGTCAGGGGAACCAAGATGTGTCTGGTGTGTGACAGGGTCTTGTCTTGGATACGTATTGGGCAAAATGAGAACTTGGAGTGAGCAGCGGGGCACACCACCCCTTCAGGGCCAGTGCTTAGTCAGAGACATTAACAGAGTTAGAGATATTAACACTTAACCACATTACTTTCCCCTGGAGGCTGCCCAGTTTGACTGCTTAGTCTAATCCTTAATTTTTGGTCCAGTTCTAATGAACCTAATTTGACAGCACTTACATTATTTCTTCTGTTTCATTACCAAATGTACTCTCCTCTGCTCAGCAGCTCCGTTCCCTGAAGCCCTGCTAATTGCCAGTCATTTGCTCCTTGTTTTCTTTATTTCACTTGGGATATTTTTCAGTCTCTACAAGATCTGTACCACAATCTGCTCTATCATCCATTTATTTGTTCCCATTTTTCCTCGATGAGCCTAAGATTTGGATCCTCTCCTTTTTGGTCAATGCCTAGACTTCCTCCTCCATATTTCTTGCAGGCTGGAGAAGCAGGCTATACCACAGACAGCCTGTGAAGAGACAGATTCCCTTTTATTTTTTCTAGTTCTAGCATCTGTGCAATCCCACTCCTACTTTCCTGACGGTGAAAATTGCTAAATGGAAAAATCTGACTTTTCATTTGGTGACTCCATAACTTTAATTTACATTTAGGTTATATGATCCCACAGCTGAGCCCATGACTCACTGCAGAAGCTATAGAACATATGGTCTAGAAGCACTCTGAAGGTGTGAAGGGACTGAGCACAGTAAGCTGCCCCACAGATCTGACGCCTGCACTGGCTGGTCTGAAGCTGAAATAAATTCAAAAATGCCAGGAATCTTTGTTTCCTCTGGCAAGCTATTATTAAGCTTCTATAGGTGCTGTCAGCCCCCTAAGAGCACTAAGATGTCCTACCCACCCACAGCTAGGGCCCTTCACCCACACCCTGCCCAGAACTCTCATTTAAGCTCAGGGTGGCAATCCTTATTTAAGGTATGACATAGCTGTGCCTGCGTTAAGACCTTCTTCTGGCCTTGTCCCTGGGTGGATCCCCTATACAAACTCCAGCCCTAGAGTTTCCCATCTCATCTCTTGCTTTGCCTGTGACTGTCTGAAGACCCTCTTAGCAGCCCTAACACAGAGCAGAGAGATGGGAGCACTGTCACTGCCTCAGCCCTGAGGGGCAGCCAGCCATCTCTGAGCCCTGACACCCATTTGGTCAGTCTGAAGGTCAAAAGGAAAAGACATATATCAACTGCCAGTGTAAAAACAGAGCAATAACACTAAAAGCATACAGAACTAGCTCAAATTATCCTTTCTTCTGGCAGAGCTTCCCAGTGTGCAACTCCATGGCAGCTTTAACATCACGAGGAAGTTATTTATGGAAGGCACTGTAGGTGGGAAAAAGAAAATTCCATCCGTTCGAAGAGCTGGCTGCTTATGCAGTTCCTCTGTGTGCTAGATATCTCTGGTAGGTGTTTGTCCTCATGGCAGATTTCTGTTTAATGTTGTACTGCTTCCTGCAGTGCACTGACTCTTTCAACCCTGCACTTTACTTTACTGACCTTGATTATACCCTTTTTGTGGGTAATGAGTGCAGGCTTCAAAAAAACCCCACATCATTGTATTCTTAATTCCCTAGCTAGTTCAAGATCCTTCCTCTCTCAGAAAGTTTTTTAGATTAGTATGAGACTTGGGTTTGTCTGAAAAACTAATGAAGCATTTGTACCTTTGGCTTGTGGGCCTTTTATTTAATTTCAATCCTCCCTCACAGCTTGGATCATGGAGCTGGAGCCAAGGGAGCAAGTGGGCATGCCTTCAAATTGTAATTTGCTTTCAGCTGTAGCTTTTCCCAGCTCATGAATGCAGTCCCTGAGTGTCATTGCTGAAGTGCTCCCATTCATGCTGTGTCTCACAGCACTTATGGCATACTGCTATAGGCACTTCTCTTTGTTTGGGAATGTGTACACTATAGTTTTATACAAAAGCTTTTACACTGGGCAGCTATGGATTGTCTGAGGGGCTGGATGATGTCCTATCTAAAGACACTTTTCTTCCTTCTGATTGAAAACTTTCATTCAGACACTTCTTACTGTTTCTGATTCTTGTCATCTTCCTCTCTTCATCATTGTTTTACCTGCTTATTATGGGTAAGAGGCTATTAGTTCATTACTTATAAATGATGAATTTTTAAAGGAGAGATGTTTTGGATTTTTTCTTGCCTTTCTGCTATGGTTTACCTCATTTGCTATTTATACCATCTAATCTTTCCAATCATATGATTCTACTGCATGTCTGATCATGTGACTGGATTAGTTTGCAAAACTGTGATCCTTTTCTCCTTAAACACAAGAAAGGTAGCGTGCAACTTTTAGTTGCCATCTAGTATATGAATAAAACTTCTATTTAAAAACTGTTTGTTTTTTCCCTTTGCCTTGGTTTTTTCCCCCAAGATTTCAAGCAGAAATAGCAACAGCTGTTGAAGCATAATTTTTCTTTCCACATTTTTTTCTCTTTATAATTAAAGTTGGTTTGAACATTCAGTATTTATATCTGAATTTCACTCTGTAATGTGGGATTGTATCTCAGTGGGAATGATCTCAGGTGGAAGGCTTCACCAATGGAGATCTCATGTAGTATAAAACATACTTGATATGTATTAGAGGAGAGTGGTATTAGCAGATGTCAGTGAAATACTTTCAGAAAGTATGATGGATCTTTGTAATGACTGCTTATGAATGAATACACTGGATTCCAGGGCAGCAGAAGGCTTATCTGTTTGGGGAAGGGGAGCTACTGATATTTCTGAATGCCTTTGTTTTATTTTGCATTTTATTTTACTTACAATCAGTTTTACTTACAAGAATGATAGAGGAGCCATTAAGCCATTACAATTAGAAATTCCAGTGATTCACAAAGGATTCTTCCCATGTGAGTGGAGTCCTGTTTGCTGTCCATAAATTCAGAGTACCCAATTTTTAGGATAAGGATTTGAATACATCTGAACACAATGATAGTTATGCGAATCTTTGCAATCTGTTGGGTATGAAACTAAAATTTGCTTTGATTAGTGTGGAATGAAAGCATTACATTATTGCAGCATCTTTAGTATGGCAGGCAGCATGGTGTAAAGCATATTATTCGCCCTCCTTCCCTGTTAATTCCATTCAACCCACTGCAACAGATCACATAGCCTAGGCAATGACATAGTAATAATGTGGCAGAGAAGAATCTCTGAAGATCCCAGGGATGGTAGCTTTTAGAGGGATTGGGTTCTTCAAACTTCACTAGATTCCTGGGATAAAAGCAGTTACTAGCATTGACATTTGACCTGCTAAAAACATGTCTATCTCAAAACATTTTTCATCATTTCTCACATTTACTCTCTGAATCACCTGGTTTTTCACAATGCATTTCCAGTGGCACCTGTATCAAATAAGTGGGAAGGTTTAACCTATGAACATTAGAGATGGGTGACTCCAAGCTTTTATATTTGCAGAGGAGAAATGATTTAAAATTAATTGCCTGCATCTAGTTTCCTAGTTGTTTTTCCAGTATTTATTCTCATAGCATTGCCTCCTGCTATTTCAATTTACACTGCCAGTTCTGGCAATTTCTGTTTCTCTGTAAAACTCCTGTAAAGCCTGGCCCATTTCTTTGCCCTGTAAATAGAGCATTCACGAAGCTGAATGTCTACTGTGGTAGTAGCTGTTTATATTTGATTTTGTCTGAATATCAGAGTCATACTGAGCAAGGTGGGGGGGTGAATCTACCCTGTGTGTTTGTAATGGCTTGCAAATACAGTCATATTCTCTTTCATTTACTGAGCTGCCTTTTTATTTTTTATTTTTTTAATAGAATGCACAAGAGAAGCTGCTGCTCCCATAACACTCTGGAGCAGCAACACAAACTCCAAGAGCTGATTTATGCCCTATTTCCACTAAGTCATGCAAATTGGAAAGCTTCAAAAGCCTCAGCAATCTGATGCAAATGGCAAGATTATTGTTGGAAGTTGATTTCCATGTGTGTATGTTGCATGCATGCCTTCAGACAATGCACAGACCTCTAAAAGCAAAAAGAAGTTGTATGCATTTACTAATGATTAAGGACAGCCTTGCTTTCAAAGGGAAAGTAAAGAAGTATTTTTGCCATGAGCAGGCAAGAGTAGAAGTAAAAAGAAGAAAAGACTAACTGATCATTTACTGTATGAGGTATTCATGGATTTTCAGAAAAGAATCAAAAGAACATATCTAACAAACCCTGAATACAAAATAGGATTAAAACTGACTGTTGTGGTTTAACCCCAGCCAGCATCTAAGCACCAACAGCTGCTCAGAAGGGGGAAAGAATTAGAACAGTAAAAGTGAGAAAACTCGTGGGTTGAGATAAAGGCTGCTTAATAGGTAAAGCAAAAGACATGAACACAAGCAGAGAAATTTTTCCACCACTTCCCATGAGCAGGCAAGTGCTCATTGGGAAAGCAGGGGTCCATCATGCATAACAGTTAGCTGGAATAAAAAAGGCCATTGCTCTGAACATTGCCCCCTTCCTCCTTCTTTCTCCAGTTTCATATGCTGAGCATGAAACCACATGTTGTGGGAAGTCCCTGGGGTCAGCTGGGGGCAGCTTTCCTGTCTGTGTCCCAACTTCTTGTGGACTCCCAGCCCACTCTGTGGTGGAGTGGAGTGAGAGGCAGGAAGGGCCTTGACTCTGTGTAAGCACTGCTCAGCAATACGAAGGCATCTGTGTCACCCACATTTTCCAGTACAAATCCAAGACAGCCCCATACCAGCTACTGTGGAAAAAAGTAGTTCTATCACAGCTAAAACCATCACAATGGCCTAGAAAATAATGTTCAAAATACATTTTATGTTGCTGAGGGAACTGGGCTTCTTTATTCTGGAAAAGGCTCAGAGCAGACCTTATTGCTCTCTACTGGTGGGTGATGCTGTCAGTGCAGGTATCTCAGGGTCAGCTGCATTGTGAGCTGCCGGTTGAGGTCTGGGGCCTGAGACAAGAGGCCATGAATTCATAAAAAAAATTTATTTGTGCATAAAAAAGGGACCAGCAACCTGTGGCCTGACCAGGTGACCAGGCAACGGGAGACACTGCAGGAGCTGTATAAAAACCCAGAGATTCCTTTGCTCGGTTGATCCCCATCGTTTCTTGCTCTAGCAGACCCCATATGGTTACTCTGTTCCCTGGCCCGTGTAATGTCTTATATATAACTGTATAAAACTCCAACTGTCCACATACACTACATACAGTGCAATCCTTACTTTATTATAAGAGTATTGTAAAATTAGCATAAAAGAATAACTACATTGCATCACTACTCATACTACAACTATATTTTTATTCTGGATTTATAGTCGACACTAAAGTCCACCAAAAAAGATTTCTAAGAAGGGTCATCTGTAGAATCAAGGAAAAAGGAGATGAGTGTTTTGGAAAGCTACTCATTGATTCACAAAGAGAGGGGATGAGCCCTTCTGAGGGACATGCAGATGCAAATCAGAAAAATAAGTAGTCAAGACTTCAAGAGGAAGTCTTCACTGTGCTTAGGGGCTTTGCTCACAGCACTAAATAAAACAGAATTACCTTGTAGAATCCAGCACTAATGTGTGACTGCATGTATAATTTCTTTGTTAGCACAATGACTTGCAAGATTATGAATGAAATATAAATATTTCCGAAATTTGGTAGATTTGCCTCTCTCTCCTTTTGAAAAGAGAGTGTTTAAGCAGATGAACATGAACTACAGCATAGTGGCATATGTGACTTCAGGGTTAGAAATTTGCCCTTTTAGTTTCTTTTGTAGATGTAATCACAGGCCTCAGAGTGGGAACAGAGCATGGATAATCCTATGGAAGCATTGTTGTACTGAGAAATGGATAGCAAAAAGTGTAGTCCTTCATAGTAAAGTGTTGATTAAAGATCTGATTCCAAGCTTATTCTGCATTTTTAGCACTCCTATGAAATTCCATGGGGGCTTAAGAGGTGCCTTCTCTGCAGTCCCCAAAGGGAATAAACAGCTGCTTTCCCTTATACTGCATCACTCCTAAAGACTAATGGGATTTGTTGACAGGAGAAAAATAATTTGCACCTGTCTGTGCCATCTTCAGAGCATCTGGTCAATTTAAACCAGTTTACATCAATATTCAAAAAGTGTGAATATTGATGTAATATTACGCTTTGAAATTAGTCTATTATTTATAATGGATGTTGCTATGTGTCTGTTTCTTCATGGACTGGCTAGAAGGAGGTTTACTTGTTCCTATGGACCAACAGTAGTGTGGGAATTCTAGATTTTGCTACAAATGTGCATGAATAGCACACTTTCCCACTGAAAAAAAAAGCTGCTGATAAATGAATGAAATGAAAATTGTAGTTCTAAATTATTTTTGTGCATTAAAATTTTCATTGGGACACAAAATAGCCTTGAAATATTTTGTGAAGTTAAATTTCACAAACATTTCAATAGCTTGTCTAAAATTTCTCAGAACTTTGCCAATTTCCAAGCATTTAGAATAAAGCCTTCCTTCTGAGAGTCTTGTCTTAGCCTAAATTTCACTGGAAATCACCAGTAAACAGTACTTGGCCATTTTCTAGTACAAGGCTAAAGAATACTGCATTTTCCTTTCAAGTTAAAAACAAGTAAAGGAATTGTAGTGGTGCAGTTGTCAAGCTTTAGTAACTCAATACAGAAAAAATGACTTGACATTTGGCACCAGAGCAGGGCTGCATTTTGAGTGTGCCATTTACCAGCAAGTATCTGTGAAACCTACTGGCATAAATTGAATCTGTAGGGCAGATCAATATGCTGGATGAAAAGTCAGTGATATGTTCTATGAAGTGTGTATTATGTCCAAGAGCAGAGGCTGTGTCATGGGTGAGTCGCTAATAATTTCTTTAGTGCTCTTGAACATCAGGAGTATGACTAATGATTCTTTGATTTTTGTTTGGTTTATTTTTTTAAATCAGAAGACACTTCCATCATGAAGATAGCACAGTCAAGTGCATAAAAGTTAGGGAAGAATAGGGTTTATATTTCTTTGCAGCCTTAGCCAAATACATACATATTAGGAGTGTATTTTGTTTTGTGTGCTTACAGTGTTCTGTTTTCCTGGGATCTTTCTTTCATTCAGTGTTCCTGGCAAGCCTGGTGAACCATCAGGATGATTCTGAACTCTAACAGACAGAATCTCTACTAAACTTAAAATATGTGTAGTGGCAAGACAGGGTACAGGAAAAGTATTTAATGGTGATTGCCTTAGAACTATAGTGTGATTTTAGGCAAGTCAATGAAACCATGTTTTTTTACTTGTGATCCCTGTGAGTATCTAGACTCTTAATCAATAACAAGTCTGGACTTGTGCTGAGGCCCACAGAGATCCATGGGATCTTCTTCAAAGCACGCTTCTGACTTCCTGAAAATTTCACATACAAAATTGCAAACAATGAACTTGAGATTAAGTCTTGACTTGCTCATTAGCTGGTTGCCTAGTTGCTTGTCCACTTTGTGCCAAGCGCTAGAAACAATACACTGGAAAATGGAATCCCTCAGAGGTGCCTTGTCCTAAATGGGATCATTACATGGATAAGCGTGTTGGAATGTACTTCTAGTAGAGACTGACTCTGGCATTTCTCAACTCACCAGGCCTTAATTTTGCAACTCTTGAATTTTTTGATCATTGTGAAACTGAGAAATAGCGTGGAGCTTTATAATCCAAAGGTAAAATATACTCAAGTTAATAATTTATAATAATTTACATTTTAAAGAACAAGGGCTTTTCCTAGTTTTTCGGCAGGTTTGTTGGTTTGTTGTTTTTTTTCTTTCAAAGTAGAAAAATTATTACCTTCTTTTCTTTCACCCTTTACTTGTTTTCTTGGTTAAATCTTGACATCACGTGGGATCTCCTTTTTCCATTTGTTCAGTGCCATTCACAGATGGTCATTCTGATCCTTTCTCCTTCCAACACTTTCAACTACCCAGCAGTTGCAGTATTCATTTTTTGATTGAGATGTCACAGCCTCTGCTCTGCAGTGTTAAACAATGTCATTGCAGAAGAATGTCAAGAGAAGGCCAGTGAAGAGAAGGTGAAAATAATGGAGACAGGAGATGAGGCAACTGGTGTCTGCCACAGACTTCTCAATGTGCCTGGAAACTAATAAAGCAGTGACAGGCAGTGAAGAACTGCAGTCTTGGGCTGTCCCTCCATTTCCCTAACGATTGTTGATTCTGTAAAAATAAAGACTTAGCTTAGGGTGCATTGGCCTTCCTACCTGCTGACCTTGTCTCCCTTTCTGTGAACAACTGATTCATTCCTTGTTATTTCTCTGCATTTCAAGTGATTCTCAACTTGCTTTCAATTTTTCCATTACTAATTAGAAAGTGTATGCACTGAAGCAAAAGGTGAAATGTCACCTTTGGCAATTATTTGGACACTTTCAATAGTTCTCCTTAGTTGTTCACTATATAAGCATGGTCATCCCATTATGAAGGGCCCTGGCAGGTTACAATAGCTACTGTCTCTAATTCATGCCTGCCAAGCCTGGTCACTCAGCAGCAGGTGACATTGCAAAGAGAGTTTGAACAAGTCTCACCATCAGGCAGCATCTTTGGTTCTCTCATTACAGCAAGACCTGATTTTCTTCTTTAGCTGAAAGACTTACATTTTAGTATGAATATGCAAGTAATGGCAGCAACTTCAGACTTTCTAAACTGGCTTTCAAGCCAATTAGAGTTGGTTAGATTGCTTACTGGAAGGAAAAAAAAAATGAACAGATTTTTTAAATCCCCAAACACATACACACACACACAAAAAAAAAAAAAAACAAACAAAAAAAGTCTCCCCTCCAAACAAACAAAATCCCCCTTCAGCTAATTCAAATACAGGACTTGTTTTTTAATTTGTGGGTTTTCATGGAGGGCTCAGGACTTTGGATAGTCTTCTGAACACACTCCTGTGAAATACCATATCCCACTTATTTCATAGTCTTGATACTGACTTTTTTGGAATTAACCGTTTCTCACTTTTTGAGGTTCGATTAAAATTCTACTCAAATATCTATTTGCAAATAGCTACATAATAAAGTAACTGGAAATACATAAGCTTCTCATAATTTTGATCCAGAAACGTTTTGCAAAGAATAAAATAAACAATAATAGACTACTTATCTGAAGGCAGTCTAAAATGTTTAATTTATTTTGTAGATTTTTTGACTACGTATCTGGAAATTAGTGACAAATTTTTAATTAAAAAAAAAATGGTATTTTAAAAACATTCAATTTTTAAACTTAGCTTTGTTTTTTTGACCAGGCTATGGTTATGCAGAAGTTCATAAATATGTATGGCAATAAAATTCAATGTTTTTCTTTCCCAGAATATTTAGGAATTCATTCATTCCTACTTCTCCCTTTACTTACACTGCAATGGTCCTCTATTTACTATTAGTTTATAGAAATTGTTTAAAATGAATTAACTGGGCAAGATATCTACAACCAGAATATTGGTCTTTCATTTTGTCATACCCACTCATAATCCCAGTAATCTGAGAAGGATGATATTTTCAGTTGTATTACTAATAAAGGCTATGTCTTTGCTTGGTCTTTCTTGATTTATGTAGTTCCTTGCTTTGCTTCCTGAACAGAGAAAACAATACCTAACTTTAAATTAATGGTTTGGGTTTTAATTTGAATTACTTTCTGATATGATACATTAATTCTCATCACCAACTGCAACATCATAAGTCTTCAGAACCAATTCAGGTGAAGCTAGAGAGTCTTATACCTTGCTGAGGTCTGGTGCTATAGCATTAAATTATTGTTTTCTACTGCTTTGCAACCTGAAGGCACTTTAATTTTCCTGCTGGCAGGAAATGATGAAGGCAGGAATACACTCAAAGCTTTTAGCTCCTTGTAATTAAGATGCATTTGTACAGCTGAGCAAATCTGTTTCTTTCTATACACCATCCAGTTTTGGATGCATTTTTATTTCACTGCTATTCACTTGTCCTCTCTAACACTGTGGTTGATGACAGTACAATGAATCCTTGTACATTTTTATTTGGCATAGCTGAAACCTATGTGGCCTACATTTGCTCTCAAGTTAGATTTTTATACAAAGGTGGTAGAGAGGTAGTCTGAAAATGGAAGAGTTAGGTTCTGTATTGCATCACAATATTATATTTTTTCAGATCAGGTCACTCCTATTTCAACATCTTGTTATAACTTTCAGTGAAACCTTGGAGGAACTGTAATATGCAGGTATGAAACAATGCATGGAAATCAACTGAATTACACTCAGTATAAACCAAAACACTTAACTGATCTTCTGAATCACATTTGCTCAAAAAATATATTTAACTTAAAACTTAACAAGGTTGTTTCTTTGTAAATATCTTATGGCACATAGAAATCTGATCTAAAATGTCTCATTATCTCTATTTGTAGAATAGTTTATGAACTTGTTTATCACAGAGAATGAAGTTTCTTCTAAAATTTGTCCTAATTTAGGTGAATGCTAGTGCCAAAAAATTACTATATATTTACTATAAAATTCTCCTTCTTTCCTTGCAGGTTTACAAAAATGAAAGCAGCTGGGAAAAGAAAATAAATTGACATGCAGCATGCAAAAATTGCAATAGTTTCTGGAACACTATAGTTTTTCCAGATATTTACAGTTTAAACTTCATTGTTAGATACTCCCTGGAACGTCAATGGTCCCATAATCTCAAAAGGAGCTCCTGGTTTAGATTGAGTTTTGGCAAGGATACAAGTACTATGACGCACTTGTTCATATTTCCAGGGAACTGTTTAAATTCTCAACAATCCTCCAACTATTTAAAAGTACTTAATATCTTTAATAAGAAAATTCAATATGTGATTCAGCTTTTAATTTGTGAGCATAACATACCATTTATTTGAGGGAAACTCGAATTATCCTAAAAAAAATAAAAAATATTTAGATAAATTTTAAATACTTTCAGTGCCACCTATTGGCTGATAAATTGTTTCAAATGAACATCAGCTTCATAATTATGGTCAGTGAGGTAGAGCTACTTAGAGTAATATTTCTAATTAGTACTGAAGGTAAAAACAGCATCAGGGTCTTATAACCATATTTGAAGACATTATTCCATCTCAGAGAATTTAAAGCCTAACCAATTTTTTCTTTACGGAAAACAAGAAATCCTGTGGGATGCTTCAGACTTATGGTGGTATCAATGTTCTAAAGGATTTAGAGAATAAGTATGGTGGTGGGAGACATTAGAAGAGGGCAGGAAGTGATTAAAACTTGCCCTTTTAGCCTGAAAATTGAGTTTTATCTGCCTGAACATAT
>WBND01000359.1:197761-216417 GCA_013398595.1 Tychaedon coryphoeus | reverse complement strand
CATCTCTCAGCATTTAGGCATTTCCTTAACTTGCCACATTCATAATTTCATCACTAACATAAGGAATACCATTCAACTGTAATTACACACATGGTTAGAAGTTATGTCATTATTATTTTCTAGAGCAAAGTTTGCCATTTTACATGACTGAGGCTTATATATTTTATCATTTTCTAAATGGGTATGTTTCTTAACTCTCCTAATGAGTTTAGCTTATGATTTCAGGTAAGCTACCCAGAGGTCATGTTTATACAAGATAGGCTTATTTGTTATTTATTATAGTTATGAAGCTTGTTATTTCTTTGAAGAAATGATAATTGAAGATTTTAATTTCTTAGTTCTAGGAATTCCACCTTTAAGTATGATATATATTTTTTTCCTCAGTATTCGGAGGGTTTTTGTTTGCCTCCTGGATAAATTATGTCACAGTAAAAGGATGAATTTATGGCTTATAGTTTCAAAGAACCTAACTGCTTTGAAAACTGGGCTTGATTACAGTGCCCTGTGTCAAAAAGGGACTTGTATCCCATAAAGCTCTTTGTTCAGATTTGCTGACACTTCTTTAAAGAGAGTCAGTTTATCCCTTTGATAAACTAGATATTTTAGATCAGCTGCTTGGGAAAAGAGCAGAGCTACACCTATGCCCAGAGAGTCCAACCATTGCAAACTGATAATAGCCAGTTCTGTCCTAGGAGAAGGAGTTTATCTAACTACTTTAGTATTTGCAGTCTACTTAAGGTAAGCCTTAAAGTTCCTTCTGCAGTCTAAGACAACCTCTCCAGGCTGGCAGCTTGGAGAGAAATCCTTGTTATAGGACAATGAACCAGAACAATAAAGTATTTTTAAGAGGTACCTGTATCAGGGCCTATACAGGGAATGCAGATGACCTTAAATTTAACACTGAAACTTTTTAAGAGACTGACATTTTGAAATTAATCTTACTCTTACTGTCAAATCTTTTAACTTTGAACAGGTCCTTTGCGAGCATTTCCAATTGTTTCGGTTTCTGGTAAAAGGAAAGAAAAACAACCAAATTGTCAGGTCTATGTTACACAAATAATCCTGGGATGATGTCCCCAGTTGGGGGCAGGCAGGGCAGGACCTTTCTGGCTGAGGTCCTGGAGATCATGGAACTGGCCCTGGCTGTTGAGGTTCACCCTGTCTGGCCCACGGGCACTCTCCACCATTCCTGTCCTCATAGTGCACTGACACTGTCAACATTTTGGCACTGATTTAATCTCTCCTTTCAGGTCTTTTCTACTCCTGGCATTAATTTTTGCTTCTCCTTTCTCCTTATGCCCTCTCTGAATCAGACTGCCCTTTTTTGGCACTGAAATGCAGCTAAGCAGCCTGAAGGCTATGAACTTTTGGCCACAGACTCAGAAGCCATGACAGAGACTGAGTCAACAAAATGACTCAAGGCCTGAAATGCATTTGAAAAAAGAAAGAAATAATCTGTCCCATAGGATTTGAAATAAATTAGGCTTTTAACAAATGACAAGAAATCCTCAGCCAAAGCAGAAAAATCCCAGAAAAGGAGCAGTGGGGTTTTTCAGGTTAATATGGTGAAAATAACATGAACACCAGTGCTGAGCTATATCCATTGGTGAGGGAAGAGTACAAAGTGCAATAATTATTTAACAACAGAAGAAATGCATGACTGTGTTCCTCTGAATCTCACATTACTATCTCTAATTTACCATTTCCAATGGGATATTGGAATGATACTGTACAGGCTGAACCAGAAATTACCCTTAGCTGTAGAAGAATATTTCTTGGTTAGGGGCAAAATCATATGAGTGCGTCTAATCTTGCTGAATATGAGGACTAGAAAAATAAGTATGGAAGCTCATTTACAATACTTCTGATGTGAGAAGCTTTACATGAGTTACAAGATTTTGGTGCTGTCATATCCAAACAAAATTTACATTTTAAATAGTCCTCTGGATAAAACCAAGTGTGGACTTAGAATGCTATTTTTTAACAGAAAAAAAACCACGCGTAACTTATAGATCTTTTATGATAAATATATTGATCATGAACAGATTAATTTATTTAATTTAATCGGTCTCTAATTTCCAAAATAGGACAATTTTTACACTAAATTTTCAAGCACATATACATCTGTAAATAAAATTTTTTGGAGAGTTGCCTATGGCATCATCCTCACTTCGATACTTCCCTTTTCCGAACAAATAGGAATCATATAAGACTTACCTTTCAGCTGGGTTCTTTATCATTTTTGAATGTTCATATCATTTGACTTAGAAAGTATTCCTCCTATCCCATATTCAAGTGATTTTATTAATTTTCTAAGTGAAAAACATGTCATTTCTCTGATTTATCTCAACTGATGAAATGTACTGCACAACTAAATTGCCACTCTAAAAAAAAAACTTTATTTAACAGGGTTTCTTGGGTCATGATATTTGTTCAAGTATTATGGAGTTCATAATAAATTATCTCCATATGGTACTAACTATATTCATGTCAAAGACATAGGTCTCAACTGTGTTGATTTAAAATTTTTACAAAAAATGCTTAATAGAATCAATCCCTTGAGAACACAGTAGCAGTATAACTTCAGCACTAATTTGCTGTCACTATCTAAACAAACTGGTTCTGCATTTTGTCTCTCTACAATGTATTTAGGTACAGTTCACTCTTAGTTAAAGATCCCTCAAACAACCAGTGTGCTGCTTGGATATAAATTAATAAAAATTGAGTAAGACCCTATTATACTCACCAAACTGTTAATTCTGTGTTCTCCCTGCAGTTATTCACAAAGATTATTGTTACATGAATTAGGCTCAACTGCAGTGGAATGTCAGGAGGGAAAAAAGGAAAAGTGTGGGTTTACATTGCTGAAGATTCCTATCTATGGAATAACCTTGTCTGAGTCCTATGATTCCAGGAGCTTCAGGTCCCCAGGATTTAGGTGGAAATGTTAAAACTTTCTTTCTGTTTTAAATCAGCTGAAACCAAACTCTTCTTTGACAAGTCAAGTAATTTATTTATTTTCTCTTAAGACATTGCAATGTTTCTAGTCCAGAATTATGTTCCCTGGATACCCTCAACGTGATGATGTTGGTTCATTAAGTGCAACCTGAAAAAAGATGAGAAAAAGAAAAATCTTAGTTATCTTTCATAAGACAGCTAATAACACATTGTCATGGTATCTAAAAAATGTTTACTACAATTTTAAAATATTGTATCAGGAAAAAATTCAAAGGCATAAATGTTACTGGACAGCTTGATTTTTATGTCCCACAGCTGTGTCACTTATATTTTCCTGTACAGATTTACACTGCAGAATTCAAAATGTGCAAGATTCCGAGCTCAGTTCCAATCTGATGATGCATTCTGAGAGTGATACAGTTCCTTTAATTCTTGTTTAAAAAGTCTTCTCAGTCTTCTGCTGAGTACCAACAGAGTGACTAGAATTCCTATTATTGCTGAAGTGTCAGATTGCTTACAATTTGTACCCCATGGAGTCACTAGGATAATGTACCATTTGATGTGGCCATGAGTCTTTAAAGTAGGAATTATTTAGTTATTTAAGTAGTAGCATGTTTTTCTGTGAAAGGTTAATAATAATGACTGTTCTCAAGTAAAAAAAAAAAGAAAATCCCTGAACCCTTAGAGCAACTTAGACTGGCAGCTGGTTTAGTCATTTAACTTTCAGCATAATTTCCACTGTGATGATGTTCTTATGGGACTTGAATTTCTTTTAAGCCTGACTCTGCACAGAAAAAGGATAATGTTTATTTTATTAATTTGTATAACACAGATCACCCATGAAAATTCTCACAAGCGATGCCTTATTGATGGAAATATTCTCTTCTTGGGTGTTTTTTAAAAAATATACCTTGATGTATTGATTTAACAGATGAAAAGGACATGAAAAGTCAGTGAAAGGAGAAGAAGTAATACATATTAAGCACAAATATAGTTTCTACCTGAATACATGCATTATATTTACAAGGTTTTTCAGTGTTTTCTACATAATACTCTAACATTGTCCTGTCATTAATTCAAAGAAACCCAGAGCAAACATCTTCATGACAAAAAGCAGCATCATTGCATAAGACCAACCCCATACAACTAAATTTTAGCTGTCTTAAAGTCAATATCTCATCTAAACTTCTCAATGCTTCTCTCCACTCTGTGCCCTTTTAGAGAGCAGTTCAGCCAGAGTTTGAATGAACCGACATCTGGAAGTACCTCTCTGTCTCTCTCTGTGTTTGCCTCTCAGTCGAGGTTAGGTGAGATGGGGTGCCTTTCCCTCACCTTCTCTACAGTCACTTCAAGGATATTTGAATAAAGTTCATGTGCCCTCCTTTTCTTAATCATGTTTTACGAATTAACATTTCACAGGTCTATCTTTTTCTGATATTAGTTATTATTTCTATTTTGTTATTACTGTCATTAAGATCATTAATATTTTTAATATTTTCAATTTTAAAAAACCCTTTTAATTTTTTAAATGAGAACCTTTCACTGCAAAGATGAAAGAAATGCACAAAATTCTACATATTCACATTTTTATCAAATAATTGAAAAAAAAAATTTCTTAGTATAATTAAACAAAGAGATAAAATCATATTTATTGTTCTTTTTTAGTCGACAGTTCAATCCCTTGCTTTTTAAATAAATCCACAATGACATGTTTGGGAATCAGTCTTTTATCCAGGAGCCCATGATGGAGCTTTCATGTGAAAGCTGTGATGATTAGTGAAGTACAGCTTGACTCTTTTCAAATTTTGCAATGTCTTGTAAAATAAAGGAAGATTTATTTTATATTTACACATATGCTTTGTAATTATTTAATCAACCAAGTCAAAATTTTACAAATAAATAACATTTGTCATTTCATTATGCATTGTTTGAGGCTGAAAAGGCGTTTGATTATCATAATTGTGTAATGGATATTAGCTACAGTGATAATCAAAATAAACACAGAGCATTTATATAGCATCTTTTCACAGTCCTTTTCCAAATTACATAATCCATGTGCAAACTGCACATGAATAATATGCTATGGTTAAACAAACAAGTCTTTAATGATCAGCAGTGGTGAAGTCAAGAGGTTTCTTCCAGACATGTGTCTCAGAGAGTATGGGACCTCTATTAACTTAAAGACTAAACATTAGGCTATGTCAACATTAAATATTTCTTGTCTCAGCCCTCTGCAGTCCCTAATTTTTTTTAAAAGGTTTAAAGGCTTAACTTGTCCAGTCCCATTCCACACGGTGTTCTACAGAATCGTTTCACATACTCTTGAGATACTTCCCAGAGGTGTGTGATTAGTGTTGAAGTATGCCTGGCCTTGTACACAAATATGAAAGACACAGTTATATCAGTCTGCAATTTTGCATTAGAAAAAGATTACTTGCTTATGTAACAAATGATAGCGTTTGTTGCACTAGTTTCGGGTGTCCAGGTTTTTTCTCTTTTTCTTTCTGATTAAATTGCAATATCAAAATGCCTCATTAAGGAATTCCACTGAAACGGTCCAATATAAATTTTTCTCTTTCCAAAATTTTTTTTGCTAGAAGCTTATATATATCACTGTCCGGGGGTCTCTTTATGTTGTGAGACCCCCAGAAGGACATAAAAGGGTGGTTCAGGTTGCAGGATTTGCTTGAAGCCGCTGAAGAAAGAGACCGCAGGAGACAGTCGTCCAGGTTTCAAGGCCAGTTTATTTTCTTGTTATCTCTACAGCACTTGCTCTCGAGTAGCAGTCTGACCTGCACCGTGTTCAGGGCGGAAGTCTCGCCCACGAAAGGTTGGGCTTATCTTTTATACTCTAAACTACGTATTCTAAGTTTACAATAACCTTCCAATACTACAGAACCTTATTACAATGTCTAGTTTTGTCTCTATCCAATCCGTGACTCCCAAGATTCCCCCCAAGATGGTGGACATGAAGAAGAAGAGAGAAAGGAGATGCCACACCCTAAATTCTCCATCTTGGTCTAAAAGCTGATAATATAAAGAATCCTAAAAACTACCTTTTCTACATTCTAATTATCTATTTCACACTCTGGTCACTCCCAAAGCTTGCATTTCTTCTCTGAGACTAGGTAAATTTTCTCATGGGGTCAGATCCAACCCCTGGACCACCCGGGCTTCACTCGGGGGTCTCAGAGGGGCCTGACAGGGGGGTTTTCGCACCCACAGAGAGTCCAGAATGACACCCTGGACCCCCACATATATATTTCATGCATTTTTAATCAATGATTAAAAGTGTTGTCATCATGTTCTTAATTTTTATTACCCAGAAACACTTTTTCTGGTATTCTGTAAATGCTCTGTAACAGTCTTTGCCAGTACTGTTTGAAACAGATAAAATGTTTCTTCCATTATAAATGAGATCAGGAATCCACTGCAGAAAGTGGGGAAGTTGTGACCTTCACTTGGGCAGTCTTTTCAAAACAGGCTGTTGAACTTTTTGTCTCAAATGCAGACATCAGATACCAAGTAACTATGCTGTAGAAATAAAATTTTATGCAGGTTGAATCTTAGTTGAGGGAGCTGAGTAACCTTTAATTCCAGAAACCTGGAGAATGCAAAGGGAATAGTCTGAATATTCAAAGCTCCAAGTACTAATGATTTGAGTATTTGTGTTGTTTGAAGGATATAGTGAAACTGTACTTCTATTCTTTGTTTTATATCACATGGCTATGACCATTAAATCTTTTAATTTAGTCTTGTTTTCATATTAGCAATATCTCTTTCCTTATTAAGTTCAGTGAAGGCATATAACATGCATAGCCATTTTTCATATATAACGCTGGAATACTCATTCCTGTAAGAAACACTGTAGTATATAATCTGTGGTACCTATAAGCATCATTAGAGCAGTCTAGATAATTGTAGTCTTTTGCTGAATTTATACAAACACCCTACACAGAATGAGAAGGGAGACTTTTCAGGAAAGCCATTATTGTCTCCAATATTATTTTTGACCCTTTTTCATTTCGGAAGTGGCATAATCTTGGACTTAATCTCATTGACCCAGGTATTTAAATCTATGGGACTTTAAGGCTGACAAAAATTCTAGGGAGAGGCAGTATCTTCCATATACCAATGTATAACAAAGGACAAGACTTCAGGATTTTTTCACTGTGAAATTGAATCAGCCATTAAACAAAAGTAATAGGTCTATGTCTTCTGAGCTAGGTACATTCAAATATTGATATTTTCACTAGTCAAGTTTTTGGGAACTACGTAAAATGGTAAATGCTAATTTATTTCACCCAAATGATTTAAAGTATAATCTACTTGTTTTCCTGTAACCAAACACCGCCAGAAAATAGATAGTAATACATTATTGATAACTGGTAAATTCCAGAACATCTTAAAATGCATCAACCATTTCAATTTCTGAAAACATTTTCTGTCTGTTCAGACACCTCTGTGTAAATTTAATAGTGGAAACCATTCATGCCTATATGGGTTTGCTCTTAATGTGTATTTTCACTTTGATCTCAGAAAGGCAGGAAAAAAATGAAAGTTTTAGGTTTTTTAAGAGCTTAGAGCAGTGGAAAATAATCTGTAATTTGGAAGAAGAAGAATTGGATGGAAAAAAGTCGTAAAGTGTTGCCCTTGCTTTTCTTATTCCAGTTTAGGGTTGGGGGGTTTTTTGTGACACTCAAAATGAAAATACATACTTCTTGCAGTAGGTGTTGGACTCCTTGTAAAAGTGTAATTAAGGAGGAATTTGAAGAAGATTCTCAAGCTGATTCTCAATGCTAATAATTGAGAAAGATAATGGAAAGGTTTCCAAGAGTGTAGGTCGAGAGTTGTGCTCTTAATAATTCTAGATGTACTTGGTCCTATTGGTGCAATTGAGGAAGTATTTGTCAGAAATCACTTACACTATGCCACACATCATGAATTTAGCAGTTTTGTGGCTGAATCTCAAATAAGTTTAAAAAATAAAATATTGGTTTGTTCTGTATCTTGCCTACTGCATACTATTGTTGCATACATTTTGAAGAATGTAGTTTCATAATTGACAGGTTTTTCCATCATCCTGACTGCTTAAGGAAATATTTTTCTCAAATTCCCACCAGTAAATAATGATCCTTGTGATGAACATGGACACATGAATGTTTTTCATGGATATTAGACAGTAATACAGAATTCATGGTTTATCTGTCACAGTCCTTTCAATACAGCACTTCTTCTATGAAGGATCTATTAATCAGACTAATTCAGCTCTGCCCATACCTGCTGTCCAAAACATTATAATTCCCCTTGGTAGAGGTGTGTGTTCTAATGGCAAAACTTTTCATCTTCCTTTTCTGTTAAGTAATTGAAACCTGACACATTTTATATGCCTTCAATGCCATTAATTGTTGTTTTAATTCTATGTAATGATTGGGTCATTCAAGATAAATCTTTTAAAAAGGCTGATTATTTTAAAATAAATTTAAATATCTTAAAATACACAGTATCTTTCCAAAACACTTGAGATTAGTGAAGGTTCTTAGCCTAACTGACAGTTTTAGTTATTTGCTCTCTATATTAGGTACAACATCAGCAGAAATTTCTGTGTCAGGGTCCTGAGTGCACCAAAGTACTGAAAATACCCTGGCAAGACTTCCCTGAGGCCTCTGCCCATTCAGCCTCTGCTCCCTGACTTGAGGGCTGCATCAATCTCAGACCCTTACCCTTCTTGGTCCTTCCTGAATTATGTGGTAGATGTGCTGCCCCTGGCCCTGCCATTCAGGCAGAGGTTTGTAAATGTGTCTCCTGTGCTTCATGGTAGCTCTGACCTCTGAGGTTCTGGAAAGAGACTCTACTTTTCATCCAAAGGATAATGGGCGTACCACCTTGAAGAGGGCTTTCAATTCAGAGCCCTGCAAGGCTGATCCAAATCTGAGGGGTAGTTATTAAGAGTCAAGTCTCTTTTGAAGTGGTTTCTTTTCAGTCTAGTATATTTTGTGACTGTTCAGCAACTAATATTTTAGCATATTCTATTTCCTTAGAAGTCTCTTTCTGAGCCATTCAGTATACAGCATACTCTTCCAATGAGTAAGAGGTGGAAATTGATTTCCATCCTGCCTAAGAGTATTTCATCTTCCCACCATTATGTGCCCTAAAAGCTGCCAGCAGAAGTGGGTGGAGAGGTACCTTTTTCTTGTGTAGCATTAAGCAAAACAGATGAAATAGAATCTGTTGCATATAAAATACTAAAATAATTTTATATGGTAAATTAACCTGAATATTAAATACTGCACTGCATAGTTTTCCATTGAGAAAGTCTGTGAATCAGTTGTATAATTTCCAAGCTTAAGCTCTTCTCATTGTCCTACAGTTTCTCTTTTCTTCGCAATATTATTTCACACAAAGCCATGAAAATGTTAAGAACTGTGCATTGTTCTTACAAAATTTTTTCCCAAAGCCTAAAAGTACTCGAGGAAAATGAGAACTGTACATGCCTATTTCTTGCCTATAAAGATGAAATAATCAGGGCCATTATTCAGGTTTATCTTCGTTCTGAACACTGGTCTTTTGGCAGTGTTTACACACATCATGACTTGTGTGCCAAGTAAGGATATGTAACTGTTACTGAATTCAACTGCTTTCACTCTGCTTCTACTTATAATAGATCACATTCAGAAAAGTAGAGGCAAGGAGTTCATAGAGGGATTTAAAATATAAATATATTTGGCTACTTGCTTACCCTCCTGAAGGACACTGTAATGGTGAAGAAGAATTAACAGAGAGGAACATCCCTCAGCAGAGTAAAAGGTAGAAATGAATGCTTTTCAACCATCAAAAGTCATGCTATTGTCCAGGAGGTTAGCTTATAAAATGGTTCCTTGAAGAAAATAAATACTTTCATCACCAATATTCCTGTGGATTTTTTTTTCTCTGTCTTCTTACTTGCAAGGGGAAATCCTACATCTGAATTTGCTACTCATATTTGTCCTAGCATGAAGTAACTACACACTGTGGGTCTAATAGCAGCCCGTCAAAGAAAACTTGTTTTCAAAATGCTTTCAAAATCACGTAAGTTTCTAAATTTTCCTCTTTCTCTTTTTAAATGACACAGAGTAAAATAAGGTCTTATGTGAGGTAGAATAAATTTAGAGTTATCGGGGTCACATTTTGTGGATGACAGCTTACAGATGACTGCAGAGTACACCTGTGTCCATTAACAAAGTGCTCTGAAAAAATGCTTATTTAGGAACAATATAACACTTATACCACATAGGAAGTCGTATTGGTTTAATGTGATATATCCAGGTATATAGTGTTTACTTTAAGACACAAGCAAGGACTACATTGTTCCTTGGTGTCACAGTGAACACACATTTAGGCAGGACCCATGGCAATCTTCTACAGTAATCTGTTCCCAAGTAGGATTTAACGTGGCTGTGTTGCCACAGCCCCAGTTTGAACATGGCTGGAACATTTCCCAGATGAGTGGAAAAGAATGTCATAGCCAGAATTACGATCTGCCTAGCAGACACAAAAATAATTGTACACAAGTGTATACATGTGAGGCTTTTACTAGGTCCAGATTTTGTCTTGCTTATTTATATAAATGCCAGATCTATGGCCAGGCAGTGTTGGTGTCTTCTGGGTATTCCCCCCATCCCACTTAAAGTGCCATCTGCTGTTTCATATATCTGCCAAGTGTATGGATTAAGTCTGCTGTTTCCCATTTATGTCACGTTATTAATAATGGTAATGAATGTTTGCTAAATGATAGTTGCACAGACTGTAATTGTGAAATCTGTGGCCACAAATTCTTGTCCTTTTCTTATTTATGAGTGCCAGAAATCTGGACATACTTTTCAATTCTCAAATATTTATTTCTCCTAATGATTCCTTCTAATGTCCCAACATATCGTAGTGCTTTACAAGATATCACTCCCTGATTCTATGATCTGACTGCATGCACATACCCATGCATTTTCAACCTATGCAGGCTGTATGAATGCCTATGAATACAGAAATATAACAGGATTGAAATGCAGAAAGGAATAATCCTGTAGGGTTATTCATTTCACATATGACTTGAAGAAGACCATCTTTTCTTAATTCCAACACTAAAGATAGTAAGAAAAGAGACCTTCTCTTTACCTGTGCTGATATCAAATTTATTAACCCTTTGTGATAAAGTGCACTGCATGTTTTGGTATTTTAAACCATGATAAAATGCAATTAATTTATTTTTTAAAAGCCTCATACAGGGATATTTTTTCCCTTTCAATAGATCTTCCTTTTAAATGTCTGAGCTCTGAAGACACTAACATCTATAACATAAATGAGGGAAGTTTCAAAGGGACATCCCCTGTGTAATTTTTTCTATATGTAATTCAGTTTCATTCAGTAACTGTGGATACTTATGATGGTTGCATGATATACACTTCACATATTTATGGTGATTTTTTTTCCACTGAAATCTGGTATCAGACTTCTCTAATGGGACAGTGCAGATTAATCAGAAGTAATCATGTCTTTTCCATCAGAACTGTCTCCCCCAGTGTTCCCAAGTGTGTATAAAGAGCCACTTAATCACTAACTTTAATATGTTTGTTGGCAATTTCATTTTTTGTTTCACCTTGAGAACTACAGTGAGGTCAACCTGCTCGAGTACAGCTTTACACTGCTATACTAACTTGAATATTTTTAAACCTACATACATATGAGGTCAGTGCAAACTGTAAATATGTCTGTTGGACCAGTACTCTTGATTTTGTCCTTGTTTTCTGACAGTTCTAGTAGCTTTTAATAAACTTTTGGATACGATTTAGTAGCTAAAGCAGACTTAACTAAGACCAGGTCCCTGGAATAAAAACCACAGGAATGAAAAATGGTGGTCAATTTCTGCTTAGCCTTGAAGGTGTCACAGGCCCATGAAAGACTTTGTTTTCACATGCAGGACTTTGAAGTATTCAGGAAATTATCAACAAATTATCCAGCCATTTAGGGTTCTCCGAGGTTTTGGCTAGGGAGCTTTAATCTAGTAGCTGTTCCCACTGCACGTCTTATGCACTTCAACATAGAATCATAGAATCATCTTAGATGGAAATGACCTTAAATATCATCCTCAATTTCTCTGTATAACCTGTTCCATGGCCTCACACCCTTACAGTAAAGATTTTTTCCTAACATTTAATTTCTCCTCTTTTAGCTCGCAACTATTTCCTCCTGTCCTATCGCAATCTGCATTTGTAAAATGGCATGAGAGGACACTGCACAGATGGAGGGATATGCACTTGGCCAGACTACCTGAATTCACATTCGTCTTTTGACCTCACTGTGAATTGCCCTGCTCAACAGGAAATTACCTGTGGAAGAGGGGCTTCTGTTGAAAGCAAAAAGAAAATGCTGAATTTCACTGGTCATGTATCAAAAAAAAACCTGAAAAATATCACCATATCCCAAAACAAGAAACACACGGGGCAAAAAATCACAATCCTCCTCCTTCTGCACTTTTCCCTATGTACCAGTCTTTCCAAGGCAGCACACCATGGCAGCAGGTGGAGGAGGGAATGAACAGCACCACAAAGTAACCATGAGACAATGAGCGCTTCTGTAAAAGCCACAGAAAGCAAAGTCTTACTTTCACCAACTAAAAACCAGGCTGCAAATGTGAGACCCCTACTGCCCTTTATGAAAGGCTACACTTTTACCCCAGGAGGGTGCTGCAAAATAACAAGAATTTTTTCCATGTATTTGAGGGAGAGAATGAAGGTCAATGGCTTGTCTTTGACTTTCTTGTTGAGCAGTGCTCAGTGACAGCTACTAGATGATTGCATGCTGCTAGGTCCCCACTTTCATCTTTGTGGCCACAAGAACAAAGATATCTTTGAAAACATTTGTAGCATTTTGAAAACAAGTTTTCTTTGGGGGACTGCTCTTAGACCTGCAGTATGAAGTTACTTCACACTAGGACAAATTTGGGTAGCAAATTCTGATGTAGAATTTCCCCTTGCTAGTAAGAAGTCAGAGAAAAAAAAATCCATAGGAATTATTAGCGATAAAGTATTGATTTTCTCCAAGGAACTGTTTTACAAGCTAACCTCCTGGACAGTAGCATGGCTTTTGAAAAGGAAAAGTACTCATTTCTACCTTTCACTTTGCTGAGGGATTGCTTTCAGTGTATGACTTCTTTCAGACAGCTAAAGAATAATATAAAATAGCTTAGTGTCCAAAGGAATAAAATTATACATATACTTAATTCTGAACCTTTAAGAAAGCTAAAAATTATATAAAATTGATTAGTGTCCAAATAAAAAATTATACACATATACTTAATCTTGAATCTTTAAAAAGCGTTAAAAATTCAGATTTGGAACATGTATCTTGTTTTCTTATTTTGGATAATGGCAATGCTAGACATCTGAATGTGGTTCTCTTTGTGTAATATACATATATATGCATACATCAAGTAACAGAATGGTAATTTCTGAAGTAAATAGCAACACATTCTACTTTTTATTGCTCTCCACTTCAAAACTGTATTGACTTGCTAGCTGACTGTCTTCTGTGTAAGACTTAGTAGTTGGAAGTGAGCAGGCATTTGAAACTGCTCAGCCTTGAATCTTAACTCAGGTCTATTTCATATCGTTTATCTTACTGGAAATTAATACTTGTCTGTTACAAATATGTTTTTCACATCCTAGTGTTCATACTCTCAATTATTCCAATTGTTCAAATTAAGTTATTTATTATTAGAATGTCTACTGTAAAGACATTAACCAGAGCATAAAGCCATTTTTACTTTTGCATGTGAATATAGCTCTTGTTTCTATTATAGTATAATTCTACATATTATATTTAATTTGCAATATGTAGTAGGAAGGATAATTTGGCTGGCTCCTTTGTCACTATTATAGTCATCTTAAACAATAATTAATTTATTCTAAGTATTTCTAGCATTAAAAAAGATATAAACTGTGCAAGATGACTGTACAATCATATTCAAGGATATTGGTAATGTAAATACTTCAGAATGAAAGTCTTAATTAGCTTTTGAACAGGCACACAAGGACAGGATGATGGTGAAAACAGCTGTAACTTGTTCTCAAAAAAGAGAAACAAAAAAAGAGAAAACCATCCTCTCATTTAGTCTAAAAAGGGAACAGAATTTTTTAACTGTATCATTGTGTCCACAGAGAGCTATTTCACAGCGTAGTTACAGAATTATATCCACTCAGACTTTTTAGATCTATTAAAGCCTGTATTTCTTTACTCATTTTTGATAGGAAGGGTCTGACAGCAGTATTCTCCATACTCACAGAGACCTTGCCTTTGACTGCAGCTTTTATTAATCTCCTTGTATGATCTTTGATATAGGCCCAAAGCATTTAAATATAGAATCCACATTTTTTTGAGTTCTCCTTACAAAAATAATACTACAAAACAAACCAATTTCTATTTAATAGATTCTGAGAAATAGAAATTTTATTTTTACAAAAGAATCATCATCCTTCAAGTAAGTTTGTAAGAGCATTTCTCATAGAGAAAGAAAGGTGTAGATGTGGCAGGTACGGTATGGGTGGTGAAGCAAAAGTTATAGGCTTTCCTGCTGTCTTCATCTGGTCAATTTTAAAATGGCAAATACTGTAGAACAGGTTTTTCATCAAACTTCAGCAGCTGTGCAGCAATAAATACAGAAAGGCACACCTGCCATGTTTTTCATCACCTGACTTGGCTCTTGGCTCCCCCCTAGAAACATGGCACAAATTCTTGCCTTTGAAAACAAGTCAAGCTTAGTGCTATCGTGGGCCCTATCCACCAGACAAGTCTATCCATGCATGTGGCCCTAACAAGCTGGTGTCTAAAAGCAGCAGCCCAGAAAGAAAAGCACAGGTCATTTAACTCATCAGATATAACCTTCAATGTCCCTTGTATTAAGTTAGAATATTCTCACAAATGATTTCAGTGTCTCTACCAGTGTATCTCTTCTGCCTGCCTTTCTCTTTTAATTTCCTCTTCTTAGCATCAGTTTGACAAATGTTTGGTAGGTTCTTTCCATGCCAATGAGTCATTCACTGCAGAATTACTCTGCTTCTGTTTGCTTTCAACTGGGCTCCACTCCAGATACATGGAAATATGGTCCTTTGATGCAATAATAATTTAGTTTTTTGGATACCTTATTTGAACTATTGGCCATTTGTTTTCTCCTGATTTCTGGATAAATCCACCTCCTAGCTAAGGTAACCAATAAGAATTTATCAAGCCTAATGGTGAGACAATAAGGTTCAGCATACTAAAACAGAAGCAGATGTTACTTCTGCAATGCTCATATTTTTGCTGGCTGATTATGGTTAGATTCTGTCCTATTCTAGCTTCCTGTTGCCAGCCCAGAAAATACCAAGTGTGTTTCACCTCCTGATCAGTTACAGAATAGATGAAGAACAGTCTGTATATCTAGTTTTGTGAACAAATCTATTCCATGGGTTCACGACTAAAGTTCACAGAAGACCTTTAGAAGTTTTAGGGTAAGCCATATTGCCAGTCAGTGTAAACCCTTCTGTGATGAATTCTGCTTAATATGGAAAATTTGTATCAGAGTTCATAATTTATTGCACAGGAAATTTTTAAAAAATATTTTAATTTTTTGGAAGGATTTTTAAGAGGCCACAAAGATACATCTTATTTATTAGTCATGGTCACTGGTTTAAAAAAAAAAATCCTAGTTTCCTTTTTCTAGGCCTCTTCCAATCTTCAGAATTTTGAAATTAAATGTCCCTAATCGATTTAAAGCTCATCTTATTGTCTTACCCTGAAAAATTATATCTATATATATATATTTTTATGACTAAGCTTTAATTGTTAGCACAACATAGAGTATGTAGCACTTGCTTTTGGAAAGGTCATGACAAGAGTCCATTGTTGGATCTCCGGTAAAATTTTGTTTCAGAATACCAATACACCTTCCAAATTAATCTCCGAATTCTGTATTTATGATGATGATGAGTTTACCATGTGTTGCTTTAATTTCCAAGTTGGTTTTCATTGAAGAAACCTAGACTTTTTCTGGATAAAATTAAGCTAAAACATATTCTCATGTTTTAAATTACTATCTTTCCTTTTTTTAATGGCATAATACATTTGAATTATGTAAACAATGCAAGGAAATAGATAAGAAGACCAAGAGTGTGATTTATGCTGAAAATTTTATTCCTGAAAAAACAGAAGAACGGACTATGCTAAGCAACCTGTTTCTTTCTCCTCTTCAATTCTTTTGGTTTTTCATTTTACCATCCTTTGGCTCTCCCTCCACAGCTGCAGCTCTCAGGCAACTTTTGCAATTGCAGATAGCTCTGTTGTTTGTGTAGCTTTTTCTTTATGCGTAACAGATAGAGAAACAGATAAAATGCAGCACGGATTAGTCCCTTTTCCCTATCAAGATACAAAGCTAACTGAATCACAGGAAATAGTGTGTGTTTAATAAATCAGAAGTATAGTTTCTGCATTAATTAATGCAAATGATTCATGACAGAAAGTGAAACTAAGTAGTTTGACTTTCCCTTCTCAGAATGGCTTTTTGTCCCTTTCCATAAAACACCTTAGCATCTTCTACCTTTATTTTAGATCTAGCAATATCTCACAGTCAGATACAGGAACATACCTAAACTGTGGCTCTGGTCCAGGACTGAACATGACCTTCACAACTGCTCCTCACTCTTGCCTTTCTTCCTCACCCTCTGCTTGGGAAGGAATTCTAGATAGATGGGCTGGAAGACAGTGTCTGTGCCTGCCAAAATGTTCCCTGACTGAAGTAATCAGAAGACCAGGACAGGGCAGCATACTGTGAGACACTGCTGTCTGTGCAAGTGTTGCCACCATCTTTCACTGATCAAATACATTCAACACCGCCTTTGCTCTTGCCCATTGTCTGCTCTCCGTACTGTACACACTGTGTGATTTCTTTCCTGTGGTGTAGAACACATGTGAAAACAGACATGAAAATGGTGATGACATCCGTGCCTTCATCGGTCTAATAATAATTTGGCTGATTGGTTTGTTGCACCTGGACTAGATCATTCTTGAGTTTGAAGAATACGGAAACAGAAATATTCTTGAATCTTTCCCTCAAGTTATTATTTTTAATGCAAGGATTTATTTGTTCTTTTATTCTGTGGTCATCCTGTGGTATACTGCCTGACTGTTCAATTCATGCAGTGTTTGATTCACTGTTTCTCAATCCATCCAAGAAAAGTTTGTCAATTCAATTAATTAAGTGCAATAGTTTTTAGTCAGCTATATTCAGTGATACTTTAAAAATGAATATATTAGGCAAATCTACTATTGCACTTTTTAATATTTTTTTAGTATGACTTCATATCTCACATAATTCTCTTCTATAAGAGGATAACAATTGTGAGTTGTGTCACAGTTTTATATAAACTGTAACATTCATTTTAGCAACAGCAAAAGGTAATCAATCCCTAGTAAATCCTCTGCTGTGGTCTGCCTTGAACCTTGGTTTGGAAATATTTTTCTAATAAAATGCGCAGTATTTTTTTGCCTTAATAAGATTTTTCTCAATGCAAAAGATCATGGTTAAAATTCTGTATCTGAAAGTGTATATAAATGACTGTTTATCTTTTTGCTCCATTGCATACTGTAATGAAATTAGAAAAAAAAAGGTGAAAAAAACCCAGCCAGTTTATCTTTTTATAAAGCTGCTGAGAGATGCTGACATCCAAAGGATGTGTTCCAGGAGTTGTGCCAGGGAAGCAGCTAGCTGATGTGAGTGATGATGATGCAAAGACAGGGAAGGAAGAACAGATCATGAAAAAACAGAAAAACAATCAAGGGAAGGAATTAGGTTATGGCACTGCTTGTGTCAGTTTTACAAAAGGAAATAACTGGTCTAAGAAGAAACACTTATGAGCTGAAATGAAATGTGGATTTGAAGGCCAAAATGCCCTGTTTATAAATAGTTTTACTGTTTCAAAATGACTGCAGCTGTTCTAACTTATTAGTTCTAATAGGATTTGTTTCTATAAAGCAACAGTATTGCTGTTTTACAGCTTTTGGTAGCCTTCAAAACAGACAATTTTCCTAGCTGTGTAAATATTCATTACTAAAATTCAGTCCTCTTCATTCCCTTCTTGCCATAAAAAGACTCAAAAGGAAACCAGACTATAACTACTTTAGCCCTTAGGATGAAAATTAATTTGGTTTTCATTCAATTAAGCATTATTTAAATGATAGTTGCTATTAACAATTGTCATCTTCAGCAACAAATCACAGCACGTAAATAAACAATACATTTACTGCAGACAGATAAAAGGTCACAACACCTTTTAAACAGAAGTATTGAGTCCAAACTGTGCAGCCAGTTAACAGATGATGATTTTCTCTTAAAATTGACCACTATTCGTAGTAGAAACTGATTTGACAGAAATAACAATCAGAATAAAGCACCGATAACATTGTAGCAAATGCAACCTGTACGAGCAAAAATCTATAAATATTTTCTATGTAGCATTCTTAAGTATTTAATAACTGCTTATGAAGAAATGTGTGTCTTACAGAATTAACATACTCAAATAAAACATTTTTTGCCAGTAAAGAATCAATGTTATCCCTCACTGCTGTACAGTAAAATGAGCTCACATCATCACTCTACAGTAAGAAAGTACTGTTGTTTTGTTTAATAGGGAAAA
>WBND01000359.1:137568-197071 GCA_013398595.1 Tychaedon coryphoeus | reverse complement strand
AATAGTTTTTAGTCAGCTATATTCAGTGATACTTTAAAAATGAATATATTAGGCAAATCTACTATTGCACTTTTTAATATTTTTTTAGTATGACTTCATATCTCACATAATTCTCTTCTATAAGAGGATAACAATTGTGAGTTGTGTCACAGTTTTATATAAACTGTAACATTCATTTTAGCAACAGCAAAAGGTAATCAATCCCTAGTAAATCCTCTGCTGTGGTCTGCCTTGAACCTTGGTTTGGAAATATTTTTCTAATAAAATGCGCAGTATTTTTTTGCCTTAATAAGATTTTTCTCAATGCAAAAGATCATGGTTAAAATTCTGTATCTGAAAGTGTATATAAATGACTGTTTATCTTTTTGCTCCATTGCATACTGTAATGAAATTAGAAAAAAAAAGGTGAAAAAAACCCAGCCAGTTTATCTTTTTATAAAGCTGCTGAGAGATGCTGACATCCAAAGGATGTGTTCCAGGAGTTGTGCCAGGGAAGCAGCTAGCTGATGTGAGTGATGATGATGCAAAGACAGGGAAGGAAGAACAGATCATGAAAAAACAGAAAAACAATCAAGGGAAGGAATTAGGTTATGGCACTGCTTGTGTCAGTTTTACAAAAGGAAATAACTGGTCTAAGAAGAAACACTTATGAGCTGAAATGAAATGTGGATTTGAAGGCCAAAATGCCCTGTTTATAAATAGTTTTACTGTTTCAAAATGACTGCAGCTGTTCTAACTTATTAGTTCTAATAGGATTTGTTTCTATAAAGCAACAGTATTGCTGTTTTACAGCTTTTGGTAGCCTTCAAAACAGACAATTTTCCTAGCTGTGTAAATATTCATTACTAAAATTCAGTCCTCTTCATTCCCTTCTTGCCATAAAAAGACTCAAAAGGAAACCAGACTATAACTACTTTAGCCCTTAGGATGAAAATTAATTTGGTTTTCATTCAATTAAGCATTATTTAAATGATAGTTGCTATTAACAATTGTCATCTTCAGCAACAAATCACAGCACGTAAATAAACAATACATTTACTGCAGACAGATAAAAGGTCACAACACCTTTTAAACAGAAGTATTGAGTCCAAACTGTGCAGCCAGTTAACAGATGATGATTTTCTCTTAAAATTGACCACTATTCGTAGTAGAAACTGATTTGACAGAAATAACAATCAGAATAAAGCACCGATAACATTGTAGCAAATGCAACCTGTACGAGCAAAAATCTATAAATATTTTCTATGTAGCATTCTTAAGTATTTAATAACTGCTTATGAAGAAATGTGTGTCTTACAGAATTAACATACTCAAATAAAACATTTTTTGCCAGTAAAGAATCAATGTTATCCCTCACTGCTGTACAGTAAAATGAGCTCACATCATCACTCTACAGTAAGAAAGTACTGTTGTTTTGTTTAATAGGGAAAAAATTTAAACTATTTGGCCAAGATCACACAGTTTGCAGCAGTACCCAGAATTCTTGGATCCTGATGTAATCAGCTGCTCTGACACTTCGAATTCCTGAGTCAAAAAAAAAAAAAAAAACAAACCAGGAAAACAATACCAAGGAATCTCAAAGCTTATGCAGTGATGGTAGCACTACTAGTAGCTAGTTGATTTTTCAAATCCGTTTGAATCAAGATTACAAATAAATCTGCCTCTGAAAATCTATGAACAACTTAAAGGCTGGTTTAGTTTCTTTTTTGCCATTCTGTTGTATATCAAGGGACATTACAGATACTCCTTGCCTGCACATTTTAACTGTTTAGTAAGTTTTTCTGTGCACAATTTAATTCTGTATGCAATTTTAAGTTAGCATCCTAAAGATTCATAAAACTCCTGTCCATATGTTCCCTTGCTCTTCAACTTCTAGTATAAAATTAGAAGTATGCATTTTAAAAATATCTATAGACTCCTAGACAAATGTTGTTACTAAGTTATGAATAGGCCATGAAAACATTGTCAAAGCTGTCTAACATTTTCATTGCAGTAGAGAAAGACCAATGAAATGGCAGAAGTGAAGAAAAAAGAAATCTACTTTCCTTCACTTGTCATCACTTATTTTCCCAATTTTCACACCATTATGTACTATGATTATATAATATTTCATAAAATAAATCACCTAAAACACAATCAGGTCTTCAAAGGGAGTAAACAGTTGAAATCTAAAAGCAGTTAGAAGTTTGATAATAATTGAAGCTTTCTTATTTTTCTTCTTTATTGATTCATTCCTTGGCACAATGTTCTATGCCACTGACACATTCATTTCATAAATTCAATGTCCAAAGCACTTATACAGCTTTGAGAGATAATGTAGTTTTGTGTATATGTATATATAATGAAAGAATTTTTCAGGACACATTCTAGCTTACATCATCTGTATTTTCTGAGACTCCATTTATTTTTGAGGTGTATTTTTCTCAATTAAACCCATGTAGTAATGATGTATAGTGTTGGAAAGGTCCTTCATACCAGTTGACTGAGGCAACCCCCATCCCCTTCTCTGGGAGGAGAAGGCCTGGGAAGCAGGGAGGGGTGGGGGTAGGTGTTTTCAAGAATCATTCAATACTTCTAAGAAAAATTACAGCAAGCTAACTTTCACATTGGATGATCCCAGGTATTGTTACTTGTTCAAAATGTATCTTTTCCTCCTTCTATTTAATCACAACACTTCTGTGTTATGACAAAGTAGAATAAAGGAAAGGAAACATTTTGAACAAATATCAATACTTTCTTTTCAACAATTTACAAATCTCACTAAGTTCTCACTGTTCTTTTGTGTATCCTATTCTTTCTCATTATCTTAGGTTTCAGTGGTGCTTCTAAACATTTATATGCAAAGTTAATGTGGTTTCAAAAGACCCTAATTTATAACTGTGTCCTGGTTTAGGGCAAATTCTGGGAGGAAACCTCCAAAGGGGTCTCCCCTAGAAAGCAAATTTCAGCATAAAGTCATAAAGTTTTGTTATGAGACTTTTATCAGCAGGACTTTTTTTTAAACTGCAATCCCTAATAATTGTTATTTTTGCCTGTTTTCAATGGCTGAATCTTTTCTAGGAATGATAAGTTTTGTAGGGATTCAAACTTGTATTTTTCTTCAAAACACAGGAAAAATGTTCTACAGCAATAAAAGAGCAACAAAGAAAATGAAGCCTAAAAATGAAACTCTCTCCAAAAATAAAAAATTAAAGAATATTTACTTAGAAAAATTAATTAGAAACGTTTGATATTTAGGTCTTCACAGTGTGTGTTTGAAATTAACTAAAGAATGACAACATGGCCAGTGGTTTACTTAAACATAAGCTGAAATGAGATCCAATATATTTTTTATGGCAGAACAATATATTTATATTTCTGTGATACCTTTACTTTTCTAAGCTAAACAGCATAAAATATGCCCAGCTCCACTGAGTAATGCACATTTTTCCTTCATTGAAGGCATTTCAAATATATATTGATGGTCACCAAAAAGCACCTAAATATTCACTGTGTTGAATAATCAGTATGAAAAATAGCTGTGGGTCTTGAAATCTCCTGATGTATTCTCAAACCCCTTTTCCTTCATGCACAGCTTCTGGCTGACAGCTGCTACTACTATCAATCAAAAACCTCAGAGAAGTACCTGCACAAGTGTAGTCCACGGGAGAGATTACAAAGATGAACTTTACATTCTGTTTGCTTTTTTGTTGTCTCTTTCCCAGTGACAATTGCTAAGAGGGTTCATGCCAGACTAAGATTTTGGGTTCATCTGTAAACAACCCAGCCACATGAAGCATTTTGTGCCCTCTTTTTGGAGCAAAAAGCACCATTTTTCTGTATGCTGTTGGAGTTATAAGTAACTTGACTCAGAGCAGAATTTCCTGTTCTGTTTTGGTTTTCTTTTGAGCAGATGATGTGAAAAATATGTTGTTGGTTTTTTATTTTTTTCCTTTTGCCCTTTAAATACCAGTTGGGCTATTCATTACAATTTCCCAGTTACTGTGCTAATTAATAGGAAAAACTATCACAAGTCTGTGTCAAAGACTGACCTCAACTGAAATTGTACTGCAGTTTATTTCTGTCATAAAAATTAGAGGAGAACAAGATACATTTTTCTTCTTTAAGAGCAGAAATCTATTTGAACATCACTTATAGTGAAAATTACATTTAATCATGGCTGTATAAAGGTTCATAAGCTTTTCAACCACCCCAGACAGTGCTATAGAAGCCAAACCTAGTAGAAATGTCTGTGAAAAAGATAACAAATTTGTTGTGAATATACTTTTTTTATTTAAAAAGCAAGAAAGCACAACTGCATTTGTGCCCCCCATATAGCTGCCAGAGGCTAATTAATGCCTGGTGAGAAGAGCTTAATGAAATGTAGCCCCACTACTGTTTCTCCTCAGAACTGCATTTTTCTTTTTATAACCCCATTAGATTTACTCATGTTAGCTACAAACACAGGTCTGTCCCTTTTTTAAAATTATGGCTCCCTTGTGATGCAGGGGAAAAAATACCTAATGATAATCTAATTAAAAGACAAGGTAAAAATTTTTACACTATTTTAGATATTTTTGTGTTCCTGAAATTATCCTTGTAGCTGCAAGTAGCTAGGCTATTTATTGCAATGGTGCTTATTATTGTTGTAAAAGAGACAGCAAAGATGCTTTGGGAAAACACTGGGGAAAATATGAAAGCAGTCAAGGGGCGAATTCTCAACTTCAAAATTCTCTTGTACAGCCCTTTTGCTGAGTGACAGAATCAAACTAGAATATTAGAAGAGGTTTGCAGGGACACACAACTTCAGGAGAGCAGCAACTTCAGGATGATACAGCTTTGTGTTTATCTTTGATGCTTCATATGGCTTATTGATCAGCTTTTTATTTCCTCTGTTCCCTGAGATTTGAAATACATATTTTGTAAAATCTAAGCTCTGGTCATTGTTCATGGCTTGCTGTTCACTAGTTTCTTCAGACTATCTTATAGTCTGGGACTAATATCCCTTACTACTGTTCCATTTCTAGCATTGTCAGGAAATTTTGATTATGGTTGAAATGATATCTGTCAATGAGAAAGATTATTTTTAGCAAACCAGACTTTATAGCCATCCAAATAGCCAAATTTGCACCTTATGGATAAAAGAGAGCTCTCCTTGAAGACTGAATGGAAACTGAAAATGCCTAGCATGGGGATCACCTTCCCATTCATCTGAGAATTCTTGAGTTACCCTACTCTAAGGACCCCCTGGAAAAGTTTTTTTAACAACCACCTACATGTTGAGAATGTAACTATAACTGCACAAAGAACATTAGTGCTTGTATTACCTTTATTGTGAATAATTAAACCCTCAGGTCAAGTTTGCTGCAGAATTGTATGGTTTTGTCTCCTGGAAGACACTATGCCACTTCCTTTTTGGGGAACTTACTGTTTTAGTCATGAAGAATTTTGAGTAGTCTTCGTGAGATTGATTAGCTCTTCCAAATCTTGCCATGAGGTTCAGCAGGTCTGCACTGACCAGAAGGGGAGCTGCCACAAGGGTAATTCACACAGACAGGCTCTGGCAAACTCCATAAGGAGCCAAGCACCAAGGCAGTAACTGCAAACAGAGACAACCAGGCATCCAGCTCTGCAACTGGCTGCTGACCTCTGTGTTCAACAGTGCAGACATGATGTAGTGCCTGGAAAGAGGTGTTCCCAGGCCATATTAAGATTTGGAAAACAGCTGGCAGCATCTGTTCAAACACAGCCCCTCAGACTTTGGTTTTGCAGTATCTCTTATTTAATTCTCTCTCCCTAAGCCTATTCCAGCTCCTGGATAGGAGGTATAACTGGAAGTAAGTCACTTCATTTACTTCCCTGTCCTTATAAGAGAAAACCATGAGGATAATTTTGACTAAGATAGTACTTCTGGAGGGGCACACATGTTAACTTATTTTTTTTATTCAAGATTCAGTATTGCAGTTGCAGTTGAAGTTAAAACCTCTAAGTAAATCAGATATTTTGGATTTGTGTAATATATTTTTTTCTGATGACTTATACATATCCCAGTATCAGTCTCAGAGGACAGATTTTTTTTTTTTTTTTTTTTTTTTTTTTTATTTTTTAAGTCTGTATGAACCCAGAGCTTGTGAGAGAACAAGAGGGGGAAGACTTCATCACTCTTATCAGATGGTAGAATGTCCATTTGGCATTCTGCCTAGAAACTTGCAAACTCAATTAAATGCACATATGGTCCATAGCAGGCAAAATCAGTCTTTGCCAGCCCACATCTCTCTTACAGGACTTCCAAACTGTACCCACGCTAGATAGCTTTTTCCACATAGGTTATTTTTTCTACTTCTCCAGCAGCATCAGCTCAGCATATTGTCTTCTCTGCCCTGGAAGGATACAGGGAAGAATGCCAAGATGAACATCAGTTTGAACTCCACAGGGGTGATTTTTCTACTGAGGAGTTTTGTTGAGGAAGACAGGTATGTAGATACCTAGATTTAATGAGCAGTGCTGGTAGAATTAATAAATCTTCTCAATACTCCCTGAAGCAGCTGCTCTATTTTGAAATAATGAGCATATGGTTTCATTATATTTCATTGATTTGATCCCCTTCAGCTAAAGAAATATTTCAGGGGAATGCAAACAACTTACAGAATTTCTGCATATTTCTCACTCCTTTTATTTTTCCTGGCTAAACAGAAAGCTGACTAGCATGTGAAAGGAAAAGCCAGAGGCAGCATTCAAATTCCTTAATAGGGGTTGTGTGAGGGGTGATGGGGCCTCAAACAATAACGAGGATTTTTGTGTGCCTTGAAGCTGAAGTGCTGGGAGATTTTCTTAGAGGTTTTGTTTCTGTGAAAGAAATTGTCTGAAAGAAAGAAGTTCAAGCTGGACTACCACCACCTATAAGGTGTATTCTACATCTAAAATTTCTCTTTAGAGGCAGGGGATAGGCAGGGCGGAGGCTGAGAAAACATTAAAGCAGCTTGTGGATCCAAAATACTCAAAATCTATAGAAAGAAAGGAAATTATGAGTTAATTTTAAATTGCTTACAAGAATAAACCTTTCAAAGCACAGCAAAACATGTTTTACTTTCTTAGTTGCTAGAGCCATTTCCTTGCTCAACTGTTTAGAGGGGAGATTGTATTCAATCTTTTGTCCACTCTGCATCCCTCTGCTGACATTAGAGAACCAAAATCTTAAGTGAGAGTAATTTGCATTTTTTTTAAAAAGACCTACCTAGAAACAGATTTCAAGCAGCTGCAAGCTCATAGCCTATCTTTTTAAAGGCATCAGAATAAATCAGGAAAAAACATATTTTCCTTAAGTAACCAGATAGTCATGTCATCTCTTGTGCCTGGAGGGCAGGAGATATTCCTGGAAAGTTTGGTGACTTGAGAGGGAGGTACCATGTTCTTTAGGTCAACTGTAGGGAAGATGTGCATTCTGCTTCTGGTTTCTTGACTCTCCTCCCCATAATTTTTCATTGTATTATTCTATAATGAGCATATATTAGTACGTTCTATTATTCAACCTGTCTTTTAAATATATATATATATATCTGTGACATATATATGCATAGTTATACTGTATACATTAGAGTTTTTGTGAACAGCAAATTACGTAGTATTGGTCAACGAGATTCTGTTTCTTTACCTGAAAAAGTGATACAATATTGCTGAAATTACTTCAGTTTTCCTTTTTTATTTAAATAAAATCTGGATTTAAGAATCCCTTTGGGACTTAAAGGCATTTTCCCATGTTAGTATTTTAGAAGAAAAGAAACCCTTATGTTTTTAATGCATCAGGAGATCTCTCACTTACTTAAAGACCTAATGTTTTATCAGGTAATTGCTGAAATTGTGAAACCAAAACAAAAGGATTCATTTCCAGGTCTTTGCCACATTTGAAGCAATTATGTCCAATTGTAGATTCAGGCCTAGAAACTACAAGACCAAAAGGAAACCCATAGTGGTATTTTTATTGTACAAGAATTCTATGCTTCTTAGGACAGGAAGGAATATACTCCAATTTATTTCCAGCAGAAATAAAAGTGGTCTGTGTTTTGAAGGATTGCAAATTGATACTAGGATCAGTCAAAGCCGTCTTTTTCTCTATTAGAACAAGCAAAATAAGCTTGGACACCACAAAAAGTGAAACAAGCAGTCTTTAGAAAACATATTAATTTCCCTTGCCCTTAAAATGTATGAGAAATATTACATTTGCTACCAAACTCAATTGAAAATCTATTTTAGCCTCTGTGGTCTTGCAGAAATTGTGGCAGGTGATGTCTGCTCTTTATTTCTGACATGCAAGTGGCAGGGAGACAGATGAATGCAGCACCTCTCTTTTTGTGACATAATCCATACGCTATTAATTTTTGTTGTTGTTGCTCTAAAGTTGTGAAACAGATGCTACCTTGAACTGAAAATCACCATTCTGATATGAGCAGATGCAATCCCTGAACTACCCAGTCAACTAATTAATGCTACATAATTTAATAAAGGATGGTAATTACTCAGTTTTCCCCATCTTTTTCCCCTCCCTGCTAATGATAACGTTATTGAACTTAGACAGGGGGTTGTGATAGTGTGTGTGTGGAGGGAGAAAATTTAAAATGGAAGAGGATGAGTAAGGAGATGAAGTAGCAAATGTTTCAATCCAGGAACAGCCTTCTAAAATCTAATTTCCTATACTGGGAGAACTGCAAATTGGCAGTGTTAAACAGAATAGCAACAATGCAGTTTTTAAAAGAGGTAGGGAGAAAACAGAAAAAAAAAGGTTAATCTTCATGCATTTATTTATCAGATTTCATTTTCATTGAAATTTTGGTTAGTAGGCAAATGTATTTTGTCAGCCTCCTCCACAGGCTATTTTCTTTCTCCCTTGTTATCTCTGAATGGGCAACGATGCCCCATCATGATCAGCAGAATCACTCTGGGAAGCAGAAATATTTCCTTTAGGCATTCTTTAATAGTCCCACCACACAGTGCAAGATTTTCCTCATTCAAAGGATGGTGCCAAAAAGTGTTGCAAGCATCAGTACACTAATCCAAACTTCTGAAATATCATCCTGGCACATTAATACTCTTTTGCATCTTTTAAAACATCTCAGTGGACTCCAAGAACAACTGTATATCCTGTGTCAAAATAATAAAATTTAAGTAATTACAATCTGATCACATTTTCAATCTTTTCATTCAATCTAAACTTTAAAAAATGTATATATATTCTCTTAAAGTATAAAGCTGCTAAGCAACAGCGTGTTATATAGTAACTGCACTGCTAGAAAATTTTTGATAAGAGAAAAATTAAGAGGTCTGTCTGAGTTTATAAGATTCATCTGTTTGAAATCCATATTCATTGAATTATTTTCCTTGCATTTAGATTGAATTAGGTTAGATTCAATTAGATTAGATTAGATTAGATTAGATTAGATTAACTCTTCCTAGAATTGCTGTACTATTGTTTCTAATGTCTGAATTTTTAGCTTGATTTGGAGCCTAAATGTCTCATTGAGGGAAGGGTTTAAAATAAGAACAATTAATGGAATTAATTTATTTCTAATTTTTAGAATTTTTCAAATAATACTCTCTATTTCGTTATAAACATGATAGAGTACTGCTTAGGTGGTAAATTTAAATTTAAAAAATGATGTATAAAGCTTGTGTTTTCTTAGGGTATTCACAGATATAAAAGAAATATTTTCAGACTACAAAATATACTGAAACTGCTTTGAATTAGGAGCTTATAAACTCTTATAGACTAACCTCTCACCTTCAGCCTGATTCTGAAAACACTAAACTACCTTCTCAAGGAGAAACAAGGACAAAATAAAGAAAGGATAGGTTAGTGGGCAAACACCATATTTTTTGAGGTTTGGTCTCCTGGATCTCTTATTTTATTCCTCTTTAGTCCCCTGTTCCCTTTATGCATTAGATTGTCATAAAATAACTGTTTCAGAAATGAAAATTCTTTCCTATTGTTTGTTTATATGTGTATATTTGGCAGATTGATCTGAGGTAAAGTCTGTAAAGCCTCCTTTGTTTTTCAACCCCTAAATTTCAGAAGACAGTGATGGCCATGCTGCAGCAAATCCAGATTGGCTGCTATATACCTGACTTAAAAGAGAAAGAAGACACTTTCCTGCCCTAGGAAGGACACGGATTTGTGGGAAGGAGCCCAGAGTAGAGCCACAAAGTTGATCAGAGGGCTGGAGCACCTCTCTATGAAGACAGGCTGAGAGAGTTTGGGTTGCTCAGCCTTGAGAAGAGGAGGCTTGTGGAGGACCTTACAGCACTTAAAAGGGGCTGACAGGTGGTACAGTTTGCCCAGAAAAGTTGTGGATGCCATATCCCTGGAAGGGTTGAAGGCTAGGCTGGGTGGCTTTTTGAGCAACCTGGAATAGTGGAGGGTGTACCTGCCCATGGAACTAGATGAGAACCAGAGTCCTTATCTCAGTCTGTGGAAAATGACTGGGACCCTGTGGACAGTAACTGGAGATACAATTAGAGAAGACTGAAGAGCTACATTAGCATTTTAACAGGAGTTATAACAGTACGGAATTTATCGGGTAAATCACACTTGCTGCCCCCTGGATGGATTCCTGTTGGCATGACTTGAAACCTAGTCCATGTTGGTGCTCCACACACCCCCACACACCTGCCAAGGGGGATGGAATGGAGTGTGGAGCACAGGGGAGGCCCTGCAGCCAGAGTCTGTGGAAATCCTTGCAGGGGAGAGAACTCAGTACTTTGCAGCTGATAAACTGCATACCAGGAAGATAAAGGAATATGTCCAGCTGCTGAGCCAGCAACTGTGGTGAAATCCCTCTTAAAAGAACTTGCTTCATTAAAGATAAAAATAATAGTATTAACACATACCTCAATCACAAAGTTAGCCACCTCCAAGCTACAACCAGTCCTCACTGGACATGCACTCTACATTGTTTTGACTTTAAAAGTGAAATGAGAATTTTACACACATCAGTAACAAAGGTATGCATGACTGGAGTCACTCAAGCTCCACCTAAATACAAAGATTTGGTATAAAATAAACCAAGAACGATGAAAAGTTGGGGAAGACTCCACTGTAACTGCTGGGATCAGTTGATGGACTGAGCCTGTCCTCTCCCCCATAGGGACAACTATTGAGTAACAATCATACTCTACAAACTCTGAATGTTTTCCTTACAGCTTGTTTGTATATTCCTTCAAGTATATTTTTGCAGTCAGACACTATCACTGACAACCTTTGAAACCTAACCTGTCATGATTTTGTACTAATAAGAGTTTTATTCCTTAACTTACTAGTGTGAGTCCTTTGCAGGCACTGGCAATCACGAGCAGCAGATAACACACTCTAATAAAGAGGAGGGTTGCTGAGGGGGTCTCCTTTACACTGGTGGTGAGTTTCCCCAAGTAAGTGAAACTGCTCACCTATCCAGGACTGCTTAGTGAAGGATGTCCCTAATAGGATGCTGAGAGTTTAGTGGGCACAAGGGTCTTGACTTTCCTGGGATGCTTACAGACAAATTAAACACTAGGGATTGAGTAAAACTCCCCACCCTAAGGGTTGAGGAAGCCTCCCCTTTCCATGTGACACAGCCATTACAGAGGTGATGGTAAATCAAAGAGCACTGAACTAAATAGATATTCATGAATTTAGAGGTATGAACATGAGAAATAAAAATGTAAATCACCTCACAATTCAGCAAGAACCTGGGAAGAGAGCAGGTTAGAGCGTCTAATAGCAGAATTAGGACTGTTTGATGCAAAATGAAAAGTTCTTAAAAGCACTTCAGTTTCACCAGAAGGTTTAAATTTCCCTGTCTCTGGGTAGTCATTAGAAACAGGACAGCAGGAGTGTGCATACAATAGTGATCTCAAAGGGAAGTCTGAAAGAAGAAATACACTGTGAAGTTTGAAACCAACCAAATAATCCTGGTTGCAGAAGATGAATAGCTCTTTAAAAATGAGTAATGCCAATTTCCAATGACTTGGCTAATGGGAACTGAGTATACTCACAAAGGAAAATGTGACAATTCCTTTAAATCTTAGTAGGAATTAAATTCACAAAGTGTTGAGCTGCCTCTCTTGCCAGCAAGTGGGAAAGCTCATGACTGTGCTTGGGCCATGGCTTTCTTTCCATTGCAAGGGACACTCTGGTCTGTCTAGCAGCACATGTATTCTGAATTATGAACGCCTACTTAGTAACACTCAAGTATGTGCAAGCAGAGACTCTCCACAGAGACCTGTCTGAGATCCCTTACAAATAAAACCTAACTGAAAGTGCAGTGTTCCCACGTAACGATCGCGTAACTTTAGGAAAAAATATTTAAATTAATAAATCCCTTTTTTTACTGTAACCTTGTTCTGACTATTCTAGAACACAGTCTGATTCTATTAGCTGTAAGCAGAGCACACCTGAGGCTCTAATATCCCATCTTGTGACAGAACCATTCTGGTATATATTAAACATTATTTGCATTTGTCATACAGTATATAGACAAAAACAGGAACAAAAAGTTGCATTTCAGAAAGACTTTGGGGCTTTATGTCTTTCTCACTATGCATGATATCTAATGGAGGGTATATGTATGTGTGGTATGTGTAGAAAATCTAAAATATAAAAATATTTTTGTAAAAAAAATTAAAAGACTTTTGGATTCACTGAAACAATGAAACAAAGAAAACTAAAAATTTTATAGTAAAAATGTGAAAATAGAAGGTTTTGAAAGTATCAGAGCTTTCCTCCTTCAAATTTCTTTTCAGGAAAGAATGTATCAGAGAAGAGGAAACATTGACATAACAATTTACTATCTAGATGTTTGACAAGATGTAGTGTGAAGATCTACTGGTTTGGTTTTTCTCTCAATACCAAAAGAAAAATGGAGAAATGCAACTGCATACTTAACTATATTAAATAACTTAGGCTTCTCATATTTAAAGTCTAGAGATACATCTCTGTGGTAAGGAATCATGCTTTTATACAGATCCAGTGCCTTCAAATGATTTTATCTTTCTAAATATCCTGCAGTGTCTATTGTGCATTGTATGATCAGAGGGTTTTTTCCTCTCAGGTTTACTGACCTAAGCCTCCACTGAAAAAAAGCTATTTGTCACTGCTAATATGTGTTAGTAAATAATGAGTATTTCTTAATTTCTTCCATAGTATTTTTTGCACTCCCTTGCTCTCATTAACTAAATCAGTACTTTAAAGTAATAAATGTAAATTTTAAACAAGATTAGTCGGCAAGAACATTACAAAATAAAGCAATACAACAGCACCAATAGCAAGAAAAAGTAGAGAAAACATTCATGCAATCAGAATATTTAAGGGTATAGAGTTGTTATTATGGCTCAAACCCACTACCAAAGTTTTGTCATACCCATAAAATAGTGTCTGTTGGGCAAGATGATTATTAGTAGAAATAAATAATAATATCGTGACCCAAGTAGTTTTAAAGGCAGATGAAATGTCTGTAAATTGCAGTAGAGATTTCATAAACTCTGAATACTTGAGCCAGAATTATACTTCATTTTATTACAGTGAATCTGGAAAGTTACCTCATAAAATTTCAGACATAAAATACAATACAAGCTGTTGCATGGATATCAATTAATATGTAGTATGTTGATAGTTATTTGATGGCTCTGAATGAGCAATAAGAAATGTTTCAATGAAACAAAGCATCACTATTTCATAATATGATTCTGAATAGTGAAACGCCTCTTATTACAAGGCAAAGGATGTATTAAAATAATAAATACAGGGTTATCTCTCATATATTCATGGACTAAGTCCTGGGGAACTTAAGTCTATTCAGTCCACAGCAACCAAAATTACACAGCTAAATCTTTGCATGACTTGGAAGGTGGCATATGTTTTGCAGGAAATTTGTTGCATTTGGTTCGTTGTAGTTTGTACCTCATTTTTAATAGGAAAATGTTACAGAAGGGAATCATTCACTCTAATGCTGAGAGTGGCTTTGATAGCACATAATGGTTATGAATGTTACTGCTTATGGACAACACAGCAGGAAAATACATGGAATCTGGTCATAAAAGCCATCAGAGGATGACAGACTTCCTAGTTCTGCTGTTCAGTTTGTCTCTTCATATCAATTACCATTATAATAATTCTTATCCACCTATTCTCCTATGTTCTGATTTACACCCAACTGCTAAATATGGTCTTTACTATTCTCTTGATTTACCAGTTAGCCTTTTTTTGACACAAAGCTATGGATATGGATATGATGACAATGTTACAATATGAGCAGTGGTATTAAATAAAAACAAAAATATATTGCACCATCAAGAGCCCAGGTGCTGTGTGATCCACTGAGCAGATGCTTTCAAAAGTGCATTTTTCTGCTGTGCTTTCAGAAGAATTTTACTGTGATCTTTGCATTCCATGCTGCGTTATTGTGCTTAATTATCTTCTATGTCTTCTGCCCTTAGCGGTAGATGAGTGGCAGTTCTTCAGTTCTTGAAATGGAGGATGACACGTGCATTTCATCTCATTTACTCAAAGCATAGGAGGAGGAAAAAAAGTTGCTGTGGACTTCAAACACCTGCCAGTGACAAATTACTTCAAATCCCCTTTGGAGCTATTAATAACCATGGCTGCAATTTCAGCTCTTCTCAAGTGAGGGGAAACATTTTAAATGAACTAGTGCAGTGGGTGGTGAGAAACTCCTTGACGCATCTCATGCATTTTTCATCATTATTTTATGCAATTATTTGCCAAGAAAGAGTGCAACAGCAAAGACTCCCTTTCAATTCCTTCAACCCACTTGACTATGTATTAATTTCCTAATCTGTTATTCTAGGTTACTTTTTTTTTTCCTGGGTTACATATATATATATAAATATATATATATATTACAGTTTTTCTGTATGTTTGGAGCACCTGATCTGGAGATTAAAATTGTAGTAACGGTCACAAAGTCACCTTGACTTGTGGGGGTGAGGAGGGGGAAATTTGCATTGTCCCTCCTGACATGACTCAAAACTGTTGTCAGACAGAAACCAAGTTTCAGACTGCTGCATGAAAATTGTTTCACAGAACTCAAGGAGTCCTGGACAATCCTCCTAACTTCATCTAGCATTTTGTTCTTTTCAAAGTTCAGTTTGCACTTAAGGCTACAGAGAAAACTGCCGAAGAAGCCAAAGTGATTGCTGACAAACAAAAGTGAGATTAGGATTGATTGTCTCTGCCAGTCAACAGATACTGCTTAGATGGTCTCTGTAGGTTTCCTGCTGCTAGTTTGTTTATTAAAAATAGTAATAATTTTTAATCTGGTCCATACAGTTTGTCAGAAGCCATTAAGTACCTTACTTAAAGAATATTGTCAGCAAGAGTCATATTAACACGCATAACTTCTGAAAACAGAATAATAATTCTCTTGCTTAAAACCTAACCAGTTAGTTATATGAGGCAGCTGCCATCCCTGTGGTACTTCAGAGCTCTTCCTGAGGCAAAAACTGCTGCAAGGGAAATTTTATTTCGTTATAGAAAGAATTGGAAAATGTTCAGTTCCAGCTGACAAAAAATTAAGCTAAATGTTGAGAAAGCATCAAGTTGGCTTACTATGATATTCAGAAAGATTAGGGAAAGTCACTTCCACAGGTGGTGTTTTTGTAAGGAGAACTAACTCCTAGAAAAGAGTGGAAGTTGTGTTGTATAGAATTTATGTGTTCATTTCAGGAGCAGAATCACTGAGGCTGATACCATGACAGAAACAATCCATCTTGAAACATAGTTACACCTTGTAAGGCCTTAATGGAATATCATGTCTGTCAGTGAACATCCATGGCCAAAACTATCATCCAAATCAACTGCTGCCCTTAGTGCAAGATGAGCTATATTTGCTAAGCATGAGTCAGAAGAGATTTATTATGTCATCTTATATAACTTGTGATATCCAAGATGTGTGCACAAAGGAAACAGATATAATAAGGATAATCCACCTTAAGACTTCTGAAATGGCAGCTGGCAAACTGAGGCGCTTTAGAGGGGAGAAAATGACAAGAACAACCTGTGCTTTAGTTAAAGATGCCACCCAATGTGTCTCATTGTTTGACTGTGAAAGTTTCTTGTTCTCTGAGCAATACTTGTGCCATGTCTAGGTTTTCTCAGTGGTTGGTGGCTCACTTTCTAGTCATACCTATGCTCAGTTAGAATTCATAAGAGATACTTCTTCCTAAAAGCCTCATAACTGCACATTTTAACATTATCATATTAATTTTTAGTGGTCTGCAATTAAATTCACTTGTGAGTGCAAGTTAATTTTCTCACTTAGCCTGCAAAAATTTCTGTCCACTCTTTTTCAACTGCTATAAGACTGAGGAAGATAAGTCCAGCAGCAAGTTTAGCTTTGCAGGTCCTAGCTTAGAAAGCTGGATGTTTCCCTTGCAACAAAGCAAAGTCACCATTCTTGAGATCCCTCAGTCAATCAACCCCAGCTACTCACCTTCAGCTGCTGAGTGTCTACACCCAGTATCTTTTCTACAAACTTAGAAAACATGTCGAGTTTGATATAATTTGTGTTTGTGTCACTGGCATGTTCTTTAAATTGTAGTAAAGAATCTGAGACATGGTTAAGGAAGATACTCTGCTTTAAATTTTGCACCTTTTTAGAGGATGGAAAAGGGATGGGAACAAAAAAGAAACTAAATTGCAAATTTAAAAAAAATCCTGGAGCTGCTCAAAGGAAACCCATAGGCTGTGTCCCTGTAGAAGAAACAACCATTTTTCTTCAGAAGTGCATGATGGAAAGTACAGAGGTTTTGGGGTATGATAAATCTTAAAGCTACCTTAGACACTAACCTTCACATCCAGATTCAGTCAAAAGTTTGCCTCAGAGAAAAAGCACAATTACCTGAGTTTTTGTGACTAGAAAGAAGTCTTTTGTTTACTTAATTTCCTTTCTTATTTATGTTCTTTGCAGTTGAATATTCTGCCACACACATTTTAATTTTGTGTTATAATCTGAACAGGAACATTATTGAATTATGAGTGACATAGAAATTGTCAACCAACATTTACCTTATTGAGCATTTATTTTTACAGAGCTTAGTAGAAGGAGTTTAAGGAGTTTCAAGAGTATAAAGGGGATCTACAATGTTTAGTCATTAAGTAGAACCGTCCATTTTCATTGCACAATTTTAAACTGGAGTTTACATTTGTGCATCATTGAAATAAAGCAGAAATAGCACGGTGTGAGATGTCCCTGTTGAATCAAAAGTACAGTAAAAATATCCACTGAAATGCATTTAAGGAGTATACTAGTCTGCTTCATACATTGGTGGAAGTATCTCTTCTGAGTATGGTAGAGTAAATCTCAGAGCTGGGGGAAAAAGACAATAGAGGAACAAAGACATTGAAGAGCAGAGGTATGGCAGCATCTTTATATCTGCAGAAGACAGAGATTCTCTTCTGAAAAGTGAATTCAATCCACCCATCTTAAATGCTTGCATGAGGGGTTTAGTCACTGTTGCATCTGCCCATCACTGTGGGCAAGAGATCCTAGAAGAAGGGGTTGAAAAAATACATCATTTTTAGATGGCAAAATGTCAAATACTAAAAAAAAACAAACCAAACCCCAAAAAAGGAACCATGCACTACACCCTCTGCATATGTAGTCAGTTGCTTTTTTGAAGATGGGTAGTTGTAGTTTTTCATTAGGATAAGATCATGCATTGCTTGGTAGGTTAAATGCAGCTGGACTCCTCATGCAGAGCTGGAGAATATCTACTAGCAGCAGAAAAGCAATCAGGATGAACTACATAGAGAAAAAGGAAATTAATTTTAAAATATAAATTAATTTTAAAAGATTCCTGAGTTACTTTAAAGTGTGATATATTTTTCCAACGAGACAACTATAACACACCTAGTGCTTCCTTATGCATTTATTTCAATTTATTCTTTGTAAATATTCACCTGCCAGCAGGTGCTCACTCAAAAACACAAAGAAGTAGGATTTTGTAGTGACTGATATAATTTGCATTGATATGCATGAAACAGGGAAAATTAATGAAAAATAACACTAAAATCTAGTTTAGAATATTAAAATTCTCTATCAGTTGTCTAATCTAATTTAGTGAATTTTTAGTGTCTGAGTTTCCAGATGGAATGATGAGTACTGAGACACAGTAATATTGTTCCTTTCAGTAAAGTAGCTGAAAAACAGAAATATATGGAAGCAACATTTAATCATTGAACAATAGTGCACTTTGATGGATTTTTTTTTTTTTTTACCATGCCTTTACTACTGAATAATAGACATAAGTCTATTTCCCAAATGCTTGCAAGAAAAAGAAAACAAAAAATGAAGATGCTGGAAGTTCAGCCTTCTGCATGTCGTGTGTGTGACCTCATGTCTCTTGCAAACCTGAGACAATAACAAAATACACAATGTTTGTTCAAACAATAGAACACTAAGAGCTGAAATAGGTCTTCAAAATGCAAATTGTTGTTTCAAAAAGAAAATTAATAAACAGAAGTCATTATGGATTAGATGTGTGCCAGATATCAGGAAAAGAACAGCCTATGCTATGACAATAATTAAAAACTGGAATAGGATTCTCAGGGAGGAGCATACTAAACATCAATGGGGAGCATATCTGTGGAGGGTTTTCCCATCTTGTTTTTTAAAAATAGGTTATGTAAGGTTCTTTCAAGAGTGGTTTGAACACATTTGCTCTTTCCGTTGGCAAGCAGTTGAACTAGATTGACCTCTCAAGGTCTTGCTGTGAGATCTATACTCTGCAGTTATAGGAAATACAGATTGCTTAGCAGAGAAGTGAAAAATGGTGTGAAGGTGGGAATTAACAACACATAGTTATTTCCATTTACATGTCATTTAATGTGAGCAGAGATATAAATGTATGCTTGACTCCAGAGAAAATAGAAACTCCTACTATTTTCAATAAAATATTGCAATAAACACTATTTCTTAGAAAAATATCAAAATATTCTGTGCATTCTGTTTTTATAGGGTACATTTGGTACAACAAAATTTTGTTGTAGGCCAATAAACCTCCTTTTTCCTTCCCTGAATTAATATCTTCATTTGTGCACCAGAGAGAAACATTGTCTAAGTAGCAAACTCAGAATTGCACAGTCATAGAGCTGCCTGACACTGAGGCAAAAAGATGCCATGTGGACCTTGAGTTTGATGGAAGCTTTACTGAGCTACTGTGATGTTGTAGATTCACTCACAAACTACGGCATTGCAGACCCTGGACATTTAATCGGTGTGTTTTCACAATAGGTTTGAAGACAAAAAAATTTTAAATGTTCTTGTGTTCATGATGGCCTGGTTTCAGCTGAGTTATAGCTAATTTTCTTCCCAGCAGCTGACATAGTGCCATGCTCTGGATTTAGAGGGAGCATAATACTGATAACTCTCCAGTGCTTTAGTTGTACTGAGCAGTACTTACACTGAATCAAGGCAGTTTTCAGCATCTCATGCTGCCCTGCCAGCGAGTAGACCATGGAGCACAAGAAGCTGGGAGGGGACACTGCTGGGACAGTTGACCCCCAAACGATCAAAGGGATACTACAAACCATATAGCATCATTCTAAAAAATAAATTTGTGTGGAGTTGGCTGGTAGTAGTGGAGGAGTGTGGGATAAGTATCTCAGTGCTTTGTGACTGACTGTTTAAACTCGATCTGCAAGTTTTATCTTTTTGCTGATTCTTTCTCCCAGCCCAATGAGAGATCAGCTGTATGGCATTTAGCTGTATGCCAAGTTAAACTATGACATAAGACCCAGAAAATGTCATTTACAGATGGATTTGCCTTCCATCTTGCCAGGGCTTTACCCCATAGATGTCCAGCTCACCTTGAATGCTGTCTTCATCCTCTTTCATCTAGTGTATGAAATCTAACATGCAAAACTGTACTAATATATTTTTAATTAGCAGAAAAAAATAAGATAAAGTGGACTTTGCATGAAGTTGGCTTGGAAATAATTATGAAAACTTTATCTTCCAAAATAGCATATATAACAATTCATTATAATTTAATGAAAATTAAATTGTATTTATTAACATTACTGCTTTTTTTTTTTTTTTAGTTATGGCAGTCTGTAAAACTGTTTCCTTTGTCTGTCAAGAATTTAATATAGCAACTGAAAGCAAAAGCTAGTATATATGCTTTCTGATCTTAGACACAATGTAATTTATTTTAATTACTAGAATTGTCTCTATCAATTGCCAGTGAGTCTATAACTTTATTAGGCTTGTTCCTCAGTAAGGGCCTGTAAGCCCTCACAGTATGGTTATACACAGATATCTGCTCAGGATCCAGCTTCATTCAAAAAGTGTTAAGACAGTACTATGAGTGAAAGTCCTGAAAGTGTTCCTCACACTGACATTGTAGTAATTATGTCAAGACAGACATGACTAGAACCATCACCAATCCTTTATTAAAAACTTTCCATGCATTCTCTCAGGCAGCTCCATACAGCACTAACTCCTTCTCTCGGCAAGTTCCCTTCTTCCTTCTGCATGACTGGTTAACCCCAACCAGTCCCTTACCTGGCCCCCTAACCCTGACTGGCCCTCATACAGCATCTTCTTACCTTGTCTGTCCCTCGTATGACCACACGTGCCCTCCTCCACCTCACAGCCAGCAGACTCCATCTCAAACTGCAGAAGACCCCAAGTCACCAATGACCAGCTAATCCACTCTTTTATAACACCCATCCTCACTGGACAGGCAAGGCTGTTTCCACTCCTCTGTAATCAGTACAGCTGTAATTCATTGAGGAAAATTGCCTTCTACACTATCCTTGCAAACCATCCTCCCGCACAATATAACTAGGATTTTCTCACAGTATGAGTAACTGTACTTCATCAGCTATTGCCTTGTTGCACACACCAAATGCCAAGGTTTCAGTTCTTTCCCTCTCACAAGAGTCAACAGCAAGTGTCAAGCAAAGAAAACAGAGAGTCAGCAAGGGGATGCTGGAAACACAAAGAGGTACTAATAGCAAATGTGCAAACATGCAGCTGTTAATATTAGAGGTGCAATGAAGCCCAAAGACAGACTGGATTGCTGTGTTCTGCAGCAGAGAAGTGGTGAATCATCAGGCACAAGCAGCCCTGTTCTGTAACAGAGGAGTCTTTACATTTTCAGATAACAACTGAGTTTCCTAAAAGAGGAAGAATGTGTCACTGGGGGGAATTTTTGTTTCATTTTTCAAATCCTCATTTAGTATGCTTTATAACTGGAAGATAGACCCAAAAACATCTTTGTTGAATTATGAGCATAGATACAGAGATTCCAATAAATTTTCTCAGATTCAGTCCACACTGGAAATCTTTTGGTGTTCCCTCCTTTCACTTTCTTATAAATAAAGATAATACCAAGTTCTTCATAAGATGGTGACTTACCATACACTTTGTGAGACCATTGTGTAACCTGATGATATGGTTTGACCACTTGAATCTCTCAGAAGCTCTTCAGGTATCATTCTGTGTAATCCTGCCTGATTTTTAATACCTTCCAGGATTTATTGGACTGTGAAAAAGCACAGAAATAACCACTCTTGTGTAATGTTTCTTCTCATGTACTAAAGAGACCAAGTCCAGCAAACTGAAGACATTAATCATCTGGAAAGGTAAGAAACAGATTTTAACCCAGCACTGGAAATTGTGAGATCTGGGTTATATAACCCTTGATAAATTGTGTTTCTGTTGACAAAAGGGAGACTAACTGCTTTTTTCAGGGTGGTAAAACAGAAACAAGAGCATACATGTAATCTATCGCCCTCTTTCCCACTCTTATTTTCACAAATTAAAATCAGCTGAAAGGATTTGAGTATAATTTCTGAAAACTTAAAGCCCTTTTCCTTAAGATAATACATAAAATATTAAGGTATTTGGTGTGGGAAATCTCACTGTAAGTGAACAGAACAGGCCAGGGCAGGATTAGCAATAGGGACTCAGTTGCAATTCCAAGTACTCGCTCTTCTTAGAAGTTAAGTTTTACCCAGAAATCTTGCAGACACCTGGTCCTGTCTTGACAGAATGGAGGTGAGCAGGGAAGAATTGGACTGAAGCACTGGTACCAGATGTAGGGCATGGCCATGGCACAGAGGTGTTGTCTGTGTACAAATGAAACCAAAAAAATGCAATGGAGGTGGCCTGAAAGACGTGTGTGTATCGGTGTCATCCCGAGTGCGGAATGAAACATTAAGCTTCAAACCAAGCAAGTTTAGGGGTTACTTTGCTTTGGTAATTTGGTTGATTGATTGATTTTTCTTACTGCTCCATAGTAAGCTGTGATGATGACTCAAAATTGGAAACCTTCATAGAAGTCCGAATTAATAATAATCTGCTTATTCAAAAAATGAAAATTATTATGATACCATATGACCTTGGCAATAGTTTGGTCTTGTTTAGAAGTACAGACTTGGGAAAAAGAACTAAATTACCAAAATAATTCCCATATCCCTTCCAGAATATTAACAAAGCATGTTTCTGTACTGACAGTGGGGTAGGCAGACAATCAACAAGGTTGGCACCTTTTAAATAGAATCACTAATGCTTTTTGTGTGGCAGTGATGTTGCAGCCTTATTGGAATTGCAAAGAAGATGAAGAAGGGCAGGAGAGGTGAACAAAGTGATAAAGGATTTTAAATGATCCCTTTGTGCAATATGCAAACTCCTCTTTACTGTATTCGTTGAATTACTGGCTGAATTACTTGGGGTGAATAATTTATGTCACTACTTTTGGATTTTTTTCTATCAAATAGATTATTTCAAGGTCTCTACATGAAGTGGAATCATGCTTGATTCATACTTTGGTAACCTTATTTGGTATTTACAAATTATTTCAAATAACACCAAATTATGTGCAACCATATTTTCACTTGAGTTCGGCCAACCAACAGTAGAGAGTATTTTCAAAATAATAAAAACTCATAATGTATAAATTTTAAAAATCCCTTTATAAGACATACTTTTAATTTTAAAAAGCACCTATAAAGGTATCAGCAATAAGATTTATTTTTTTAAATGCCTTCAGGGGATACAGGATACATGGTAAATATAGTGCAGGTTTCTTCAGAACTTCCTGCCTTCATAGTTAATTTGTAATTAAAAAATAAAGGTTTTTTTCTGATTGTACAGATTGCATAGAGAAGAATATACAGGCAGAATTTAGGGCTGCATTTTCAAATGGTCCGCAGGACAGACAATTTCTGGAGCTTTGAAACTGGCATGATTACAGAGAAGTCATTGTTAGAGGAGCAAGAATTATTCCTCCATGGGTGATTTGAATCCAGAAGCAAGACAGAAACAAAGCACTTGTACCCAGGTGACCCTTATCTCCTTCCTTCAAACATGAGAGCTGCAAGCATTACAGTCCTGCCACAGTTTGTCTTCTGCAGGAACCATACAAAATTAGTATTCTACTTAGCATCAGTTTCTCTGGGGTATCCTGGAAGAGGGGTGTGGGAATCCACAAAGGTCCAAAACGTGGAGACTTTTTGACTTAGCAACCTCACTTATATGCAGGCAAAGCTCGCCCCACCCCCCGCAGCCTAAACGAGTTGAAATAAATTAGTGTCCTAGCTCTAGTTCACTCTGCAACTTTGGTTCTGTGAGTGGATATGAATTCAGATCGTTTTTTGGTGCTATATGGATAACTAAACATCTGTATCTGCTCTTATTTTGTGGAAATATCGCTATGTTAACAAACAATTTACTGATCCCATAGGAACTGAAAAATTTGCTCTTCAGCAATGATGTTGACTCTGCAGTGATATGAATTGCAAAAGTGGGTACTTTAAAAGTACAAAAAGAGGTCTTTGACTAAACAGAAAGCTTTGATTTGTTAACTGGAATGGCAGCATTTTATACAATTTATCTTTATTATTAGGATTCATCTCCAAAATAGTTGGAATTGTTTTGATTCTTTTACTGAAAAGATTATTAGAATTTTAGATTTGACAGAAAAATCCTAATAATTCAGAACTGTTAGAATTTGTATTTATTACTTGTATTTTTAATTTGTATTCATTTTTCCTGTGTGAATTGTACCCAGCAGATTATTAATATAATTTAACGTAGGTTTTAAGAGAAAGGTAATAAAAGCTGCTCAAATGTAGGAGGGTGTTAAAATGCCTCATAGTTCTGTGCATCCTTTATTGTAGTGATTTGACCTTATCTACCTATTTCAAATAATGTTCTACATTAAATGCAGAGTTTTAAAAAAGTAATCTATTAGTTTTTTTCCTTTGGTCAAAAGTAAGTTTGAATTGGATCATATTTCACAACTAACTCAATTAGCTTCAGAAAACAATGCCTTTGAAAGCTTTGTCTGAGGCTCTGCCCAAAGGACGTTACCTAAAGGAAGAGAACTGTATTCTGTTACTAAATGGGTTTGTTTTTAGCATTTTTAAGTGAAGGCTGACCTCATTTTGTTTTTTTCTTCATTTAGATAGTTTACAAGATAAGAAAGTACTGCACGCATAGAGAAGCAGGAAGTATATTCTTAAAACAATTTCAAAAAATTGTGTCCTGGCTTGCTTGGTATTGTTTTGCTGGAAAGAAACCCCAAACCATATGTCCAAAATAAAACAGTGTTTATCATAGTGCTTTAAATGTCAATAGATTTATATTGTTATTATAGTAAAAACAAGCTGCCATATTGAGTGGTTTTATCATTAAAGAGAACATCAGCTGAACTGAGAGTACAATACTCATATTTCATTGTTGTCTTTAGGGCAAACGAGCCTTTCTGTAGCTGGGTGTGGTGTGTGATGGAGATGATAGTATGTTAAGGCTTGATTTTGCAAGTAGGTGGAGGTAGTTTGGCTGCACCAGGATGGTCAGTCTGTGTGTGACTTGCTGTAAGACTGGATCTTACTTTTTATGTATTATGGCAAGAGATTTCATGCTATTGTCTCTTCTTAGTATTTGCCTGCCTTTCTTGGTTTTTTTACTCATAGAATCACAATATCACAGAATCATCAAGATTGGAAGAGACCTTCTTAGCCCAGTCATCCACCTAGCACCACCACAATCACCCCTAAACCATATTCACCTCCAGATGCCTCCTGAACATTGCCAGAGATAGTGATTCCACTACCTCCTTGAGTAACTTATTCCAATGCCTAAACTCTCAATGAAAAAAATTTTCTGCTATCTAATCTGAACCTCCCTTGGTGCAACTTAAGGCCATTTCCTCTCATCCTTTCTCGTCACACCACACAAGAGACTGACCTCTACCTTACTACAATCTTCTTTATGTCTTTCCAATACAAATAAAATTTCTCAGGGGAAACAGTGATAGGAGCATGACCACTTATTTACAGCCAACTACCTTGATCCCAACTAGATATATACCATTGCAGTGTTATTATTAGATAAAAATCCCATTAGGTTTTCTAGCTTTTCTCTTTGGTTACCAGATTTTCTCTTTGGTTACTGTTGGTTGTTCCTATATGCTCACTGGCATCTATGTTCAAGTTTATATTGGCCTTAATTTTTTTTAATATTGCCTTGAAGTACTTTGCTTAAATGTGTGGATTCAGGATGCGTTGGAGAAGCCACCAGTTTTATCACAGAGATTTGTTGAGTGATTTTTAGAAAGCCTTTCTCAGGAATAAGGACAAGACTGAACTTTATTTCTTCGATTTGCATGTACTGACAGAAATGAAAAAGTGGAGTTTGTGTAACTCTTGTGTTGCCTAAAGCTTGGAATTATGGCAACACATACTATGTGTGTCTTTCTGACTGCAGAGCTTCTTTCTCTCTCTCCACACTCCTCTTTATTCAGATTGCAGCTCTCACCACTCTTGGATATCACATGAGAGCATCCAGCAGTGGGTGCTTGAAAACAGCAAGAGTAAGAAAAGTGCACTTGTCCCTGCACATTCAGTGATAATTTGAGTGTTAGATAGTGATAAGGGCTACAGTCATCTTCAGGACTACTGTAAGTACTTGCAGTCTAATAATTTTTTACGCATTTCACTTTTTAAGAGCCTTTTACAATTGGACATCAATATATCCTTTGAATTTAATATTACTGAATTTTATATTGAGAATTTCTCAGTTCTTCCTCTCTTGGAAAGGCATTAATGATCATTTATATATCTTTCAAAACACTCCTGTTTTATCAGTTCTCCAGCCTCTAAGTCCTAATCTTTTTAGTTATTGTACAGAAGCAGTATCATACCTTCGGTCATCCTTTTCTTCCTTCTCTGTGTTGTTCTGGTACATTTCCTCCATATAGATGTGATCAAAATAATCCATATAGCATTCAAGGTGTGGACTTTCTTAAAACTGGATTGTAAATTTTGTCTAATTTTCTATATCTCTCACTCTCATTTCAGCACCAGACGTGTGTTGGTAAACTCTGTTGAACATTGAGAAAATAAACGATCCACAATGATTCCAAAATCTCCTCCCTAAAAACCAGGAACAAGTTTGGTGTCCATCAGGGTATATGAGCAGGCATGTTATTGAAGAAATATATTATTTCTTCACATTTCCATCAGAGAAACTAAATGGTAGGATAGTAAGCCCTTCTGTTAATATCATTAATTTTATTCATTGTATATCTCCCACGTTTATTTCCCTTCTACACCTGATCAGCAGATTCACAGACTTTGGTTGCAAAACTGTCCTAAGATGTTAAAAATGTACTTGTCTCATTACATGCATTCCTAAATCTACTGGATTTTTTGTTTGCTCCCCATCACAAAGTTTAACCCTCTCATTTTTTAACAGTGTATATCCCCTGAAGCTCCTTTCTCCCTCTGAGCTGAACTGGTTTATTGTTTGTAACTTTGCATCTTGCTCTCTGCTTTGTCAATTTGCCTGGGGCTTCTCAAACTTATTATAGCATGTTAATAAGTGCCATCTGCTTTTCTCTGCTATATGATGAAACATATGGGTCTTCCCAGTGTATCTGCCATCAGTTTTGACTTTTAAAGATGATACTTTCTCTTAAGAATGAAGAATTGAATTTTCACTGGTATTTCTTGCAGTGACTTGAATCCAGATTTACCTCATTTAACTTCAGGGAGCTACCTGAGGTGCCTGTAACAAGAACACAGTTGTCTTTGGTTCATTGTGGAATCAATGCAGTGCAAGTTTGCATAAGATGATTCACTGCATGTAAGGGTTGGCTCAGAAATCTCAGAAAGACAGAAATTCCTGTCTTTCCCTAGCAGAGACTAGTATGCAAAACCTCCAAGACTTGTGTGGGTAATTTAGATACTCCAATTGCAGGCTGATGTTAGATGAATTAATTCCAGGCAGTGGTACTTTAAAATGTGAATTCTTCAGAGCTACAAAATACTGAAAATAAAAGACTTCAATAAAGAACTAGAAAAAAATGAAGCAGGAAAAAAGTACATAAAATAAAATACATAAAGGAAAAAAAAAAGTTATAAACATCCGAATTTATTAAATCAGAAAAAGTATAAAAAATTCTCAGAACTATATTGACAAAGATCTCTCATTATTCTTGTGATCAGCTTCTACAACAGCTGTTACTGCTGGTACTTCCAGACAAGACAAATACAGGTGAGTATAAATATAGTTCACATGGACAAAAGACATCAAAAAAACCAAGAGCTAATTAAATGACCTTTAAAAAGAAGAGAAATAATTGTTTTGCCATGTTCTTCCCCTACCAGAAGTCACCAATCTCACCTGGCCTTGACTCAGGAAGAAGAAGAAAAAGGCCAATTTAGGGGAACAGGTTTTCTATGAGAGTTCTGTCAACAAAGAAAAAATTAGGTCTTTCTGCTGGATAGAATAATCTCTAGAAATAATCTCTAGAAATAGAAAAATCTCTATGGGAAGTACAGATAAATGCCCTGTAAGGCACTTGTTTATGCATAACTGTACTTAGGAAATTGTACAAAAGACTGCTATGATATGTCCCAATGGCTGTTAACACTGATAAAAAATGGAGAACATACCCAGCCACACTCTGTCTACCTCAAGAATGCCTGGCAGACATCAGCAGGACAGGCAGCCACGCAGCATGGGCAGAGACCCAGGCCCTGGCTACACGTGGGTCCCAGGATCCCAGACCCACAGCCTGCTTACAGACCTGTCAACACCCAGGTCTCCTTCCCTTACCTGACCTGAGAGTGTGCGGAGCTGTCTCTCTCACATATTTTCACTCTTCTCTCTGGCTGCATTTGCTGATATGCACGGGGTTTTCTCCCATTTACTAACTACATTGTCACAGAGACACCACTTCCAGTGGTCATGGGTTCATTCTTGGCCAGCTCATTCTTGGCACAGTCCCTTGGCACAAGGGACTTCCATAATACATGTGGCAATAATAAAACGACAGTATTGATGGAATTTTCCTCATTTCATTTAATTCAAGTAAGGGTGTGGGATTAAAAACCAAAGCCATTTTAACATTTATTGCCGAGAATATATTTTATAGGTTTTCTCCTGGTCATTCCTCATGAAGAAATTTTTATATAGATGCTTAATTTCTCAAAGCCTTAGAGTTCAAATCTAATCGTGTCAGATCCAAAACATCTCATAGGAGTAGTCTTAGGATTTTAAAGGCCCACCCTCTCTTCTCAAGAGCTAGTTAAGCGAAATACTCTTAGAAAAATTATGCTGGACAACAGGAAACTAAACCTAGGCATGCTTCATGGGTGACACAGTCCAGTGCAGGAGTCACAGGACACCTGTAGCCACTTGTTGAAGATGTTTCTGTTGTCTAGGGAGAGCCACATGAAGCTTAGTCAGGTGTACATGCAGATGCCACATATATTTGATAGGGAGATACATCCCAGTCTCTGGGCCTGATTCAGCTGCCAATACAGACATTTAGTATCATGTGAAGTGTCCTAGGCTCTCCTGACTAGCATTTGCTGCTATTTAATATGCACTTGGGTCTCCTGTAGGTCCTGTGTCATAACTGTCAGCTGTACATGATCCTGTTTGATAGTTTACATCTTGATGACACTAGATGCTCATATTTCAAAAATCACTGTATCTGACTCAAGCACAATTACCTTTTCAGTGATTCCAGATTCATTCAGAATTGACCAATTGACCAACTAGAGATAGAAATGTCCCCTTGCCTTTAACACAGGAGATATTTTGAGAAAACAATGTTTACTTTGCTGTTAAGCTGCTGTTCTGTGTTAATAAGGTTATAAGCCGTTGAAATTGTTGTTAAGAACTCAGAACACTTCTCAGTTTACCCAAACCAAGAAAATAAAGAAAGACTTATGCACTTCATAAATCACTAGCATTTAGTATTCTCAGGCACGGATAATAACAACATCAGCTGATACTTCATTGATGAATTCTCATGGGAAAGGTTCCAGTCTCATGGGAAAGGTTGTGATTGTAACAAGAAGTTACACAATGATATACTGTTGGAAATTACAGTTTCATCACACTTGGAATAAAACTTATTAATGTAAAAGGATAATATTTATCTGGGGGAAAAGAAATTACCTGATTACCTCAATTTTCCTATAGTGGTAATGTTTTAAAAACTTATTTTTTCTAGTCCTTGTTCACATTCAGGCAGATCTGAATTTTATTTGATATTTAAATTATTTTGTTTCATAGTATATAAATGAAATAATATTTCATTTACATGACATTTAACATTAGAAAATTTCTCTTGTCTACATGTGGGGTTTTCAGAAGCCCAAGTTCATTCTTCTGGGGGAGTGAGGGAAGTGCACTTTTCACTGATGATTAAAGAAATCATGCTTTTGTGGTAATTAGGAAAAATAATCTGAAATTATAGACTTTCTCTGTAGAATATGAGATTTGGTGGAAATGTGAAACTATGGTTTCCAGCCTGCTATATAGCCATGAGTGCTGCACTCTTACCACTGCAAGTAAAGCAAGAACAGCTTAAAGTTTTGTAAAAAATAATGAAAAGCAATGTATCGTCATCCTCGTTCATATAACTCTATCATTCATTCTACTCATACCTTTGTATTGAAAACATGTACACCAGAAATGAATCTCATTTTTCATTCTTTTTTTTTTTTTTTTTTTTTTTTTCTGAGTGGCATTCAGAAGTGCAGTGTGTTTTAATTAGCAGTTTCCAATACATCTAAGGTCTATTACGCCAAGCTTGGAAGAAATTGATCCTTTCACAGTGAGAGCATTACAGAGAATTCCAAAATCCTTTTTCAGTCCATGTGATCTGTGCTGAGATGCATTCATTGGGAAATACCTTTCATCACACCACAGGGAATTTCATGTTAGTATATTAATGTTAAGAATAAGCTTTTATAATTTTTTTCCACAAAGCTTTTGGTAAGAATTTATATGTGCTGTCACATAGTAGGGTGTCTGTGTGTATGTTCCATGGCATGTAGAGTAAGATAGCATAAACCTGAAGTGCAGCATGAATGTCAGCACACTCCTTCAGCTATCTCATAGAACCACTTTAGCTTCTTAATGTGTCAAGTTAAAAGTAGCTGCCTTACATCTACTGTATTCACCTACAATAGAGGCTTCCACCTCTGTATTGCTGCTATTTTAGAAAATAGCTTACACTGACAACAATTCTGCTTTCCTTTAGAAAATCCTTGAAACAAAATGGTCATATCTGTTGCTTTCTTGTCTAAAATAACTATCTGTCATTTATACTACACCAGACCCTTAGAGAGTGCTTTTCAAAAGGTAATAACTATTTTTTGCAGCACTCAGTGCATTAGGATTTGCTCATTTGTCAGCTGGGTAACTGAAGATGTGAGGACAATAACTGACTTAGTCAAGGCTGCACATGCAGTTCATGATAGCAGTAGCTGTAGTGTTCAAATCTTTTCTTTTCACTGCTCTATTGAATGCTTTTCCACTTTGTGAATAAAAGACCATTTTTTTCTGTTTTTCTCAGGACTGAGGATATAATTCATCAGTGAGGAGAAATAAGCTGGGTGGTTTTTTTGTTTGTTTTTTTAATATGCAGAAATTGTCTCAAATTTTTAAAATTATTGTCCAATTGGGCAGCAGTTTTGCTGTTTTGCTATTGCTTCAGGGATGATTTCTTCACCTAACGAAGATTAGGTGACAAACTCCAGTTCTTTGTCCAAAGAAGGAATTCCTGAGGTTTAGGATGGGAGACCAGATTTCCAAAGATAAAAACTCTCCTTGCCAGTACACAATGGCTTGCCTCAATCAGGAAATATCATCCTATTTTTTTTATATACAATCCATAAAATCCAGTGGGATTTTATTATATTCATTTTATACTTTCGTCTGTATAATAGAACTAAGGACTTTGTTGTCCATAACTGCATGAACAGTGGTCAAATGCATTCATGTAGGTAATAGCTTACAATGCTCATGCATTAGAACTGACCATTTCAGGTGTGGCAGTCCAGACTGAGACCTCTTAAGTTTACTGAAGTGAGTGTTGAAAATGTTGCATTCTGTTGCATCCAGAAATTTAGGACCATTTATTCTCCTAAGCCTAGCTGAACCATACAGATAAGAAAGTAGATTTTTCCTGTCCTTCTCATGGGGATCAAATAAAATATACTGAATTCCAGTGGTAGAGAGATTACAGGGGAAAATGGAAAAAGGTGTACTTTTCTTCAATTCTGTGACTCTAACTGAGGCTAAAAACCAGACTAAAACCAGGAGAGTGGCACTAAGTCCATGAGACCCATCTAAGGCTGATAGGCAGTAAACTCTATTTGCAGAGTTTACTTATTTCTTATTGTTCAGAAATTAATAATTTATTATTATTAAGAAATTAATAATAAAGTCATAACACAGAGGTGTATTTGCAATCAGATCACTTCACTTTCATTTCATTTAATTGCAGTGTTGGGAGGAGAAAGTATTATTAGGAACAATATTGAGAACAGCCACATTTTCCCCAAATGTATGGAGTATTGTCTGGAAAAATATGAGGAACAAGGGTAAAACAATGCCTGTGAGATTCCTTAAAATGTATACCATAGATTGTTTCCTGTCACTAAACCCATCTGTGCCTTGGTCTTGTTTTGTTTAATAGGGCAGACTTAGGTTTAAATTCTAAATTCATCTTTGTCAAGTGCTATGATCAGTGAAGTCAACATTCAAGGTTCTGGCCCAATAAAATTTGTGTGCTGCTTTTGTTTACATTATTCACTTATAGCAATCTTTCTGTTCTCATTTCTATGTAATACACATGGTAGAAAAAATTTATACACAACACTACTGACAAAAGTTGAACCTTGTCTTTAGATTATAAATTTGCATTAATTCTGAAAGATAGCACAATTTGATCTTATTTTTCTGCCTCAAATGGAATTTCTTCCTTCTCTTACCTGTGTAAACATATCCTTTTATTTGATAATTGATTTCTCATGCCATCCACATGTAAATTTGCAGTTCCATAAATCAGGATGCAAATGCAGGCTGAACAGCCCTACTGTGTAGGTGTGAATAGGTCACTGTGGCTATAATTAGCAATACACCTGTTGATGTTGATGGTTATTTATTGTGCCGTTGTTATATTGTGTAAGAAGACCCCAAAGATCAGTTTGTTATCTAGAATTCCTGACTAAATTTGGCAGAGACCAGAAGAAAGGCAAAACATATAAATTTTGTCTCTTGCAACTATTACCATTTTTTTAAAGGGCAGGTTTGATGCACTGAGAAAATTCTTAAGATATATTTTATATTTGTGTTCATAGCTTAAAAGTGTTATCTGATAGAAAAATTCATATACAATTACAACTAGGTAAATTTTTTTTTAAATTACATTTTTTTCCAAAACAATGCTGGTATATGCATTTTCTAGTGAATTTTTTTTTTAAGTAGAAACTCTGGGTATTGCAGACAGTAAATATTAAGAATTTTATATATTGATATTCCTAACCTGAAATTAAAATGTACTGTAGACATAAAACCTTAAAATACTCTTACTAATTCAGTTTGTTATGCAGAAGAAAGCTAGCTATGCATTGAACTGCACAAGTCCCAGCCTGCCAGAATGTCAATCATAATTATTGTTCACCTCTGTTCAGCATTTGTGATATCACATCTATTCTGCATCCCATTTTAGAATCACTTGTGCAAAGACGACTTCGAGAACTGGACTAAGTCCAGAAAAGGGACAGACTTAGGGACAGTTTAGAGGACTGAAGAACTGGAAAACCAAAGACACACTGAGAAAAATGGTTTTATTAATTCTGAAGACAAGAAGGTTTATAGGACTGAAAGACTGTTTTCACCTGCCTAATGCAGTATTGTGGAGAAGGAGGAGTTAGAGGTGCACAGCAAATGCACAGAAACAGAGGTGCAAATTGCAGAAAGGGAAATTCAAACTGACTGTAAGTAAAAAAAAAATCACAGTGATGGTGGTAAGAGCATGGATCAGGGGTCCCTATCCATGCAAATATTGAAAACTTGATTGTGCAAGTTTGATTGTTCTGGAAAGCTTGATTCACCTGGAAATCATATTCTCTGAGAAGTGTACGAGTTCTGAGGAATGATCTGCCTCATATTATATGCAAACTGGTTCTGATCGTTTGAAGCAAACCCCAAACTGATCAGTATTGCTACAGCCTCTTGATTTCCAAATTGCAGTGCCTTACTTGCTGCCAAAGACAGGTTCATATTCTCCTGAGGTAAAACAGGTGTGTCTGTACTTTGCACCCTAAATTTTTGATGGAGGCTGCTATAAGAACTGATGCAGTTTCAGTGACAGATTTGCTTTACCATGCAACTGCAAAAAAAGGGGCATGGGTATTGACACAAGGGATTTTCTGTGACATGTCGAAGGCATTTTCATTTACCTGCAGAAGACAGCAAGTGGCAGTGAATAATGAATAATATATATTTCAAGAGGGTACATTTTCTCTTTCCTGAGTTTTGACCAAATGTTGCCTTTAAGCATCCTGAAATGGAATCCCTGGGGATAAAAATGTAAGATGAAAGGGATAACATAGAGGTGTTCAGAAGCCAGAAGAGTGCTGCAGGTACCAGAACCTTTGTTAGTGATACTAATGTTTTCATGTTCTCATTGTGTCTGCATATCTTATGAACTGTTATTTTTAAGAGTTCTAGAATCCAATTTTCTCTGAAGTAGCTTATTCAGTACTTGTATAAAATCCCTACTGCTGATCATTGACAAGTCTTAAGAAAGTCCCTAGAGAAGTCATCTTTCATTTGGGAATATTCTGTGTGAGTTTTGTAGTTCCCAGGCCTCAAGGGATGGTGGCTCATCCCCATTCTTTACTCTCTTTTCTTGGTACTCTCAGGACAACATCAGTCAATCTAGCTGAGTCAAGATGCACTCTTACCTTATGTAAAAAAGAGTCAGGATAAGTAAAAGGAAACAGAAAAGATAAACATAGTACAAAGGGGAAAAAAGTGTACAGAAGGAGGTTTTCTAGAAGAGCTTTCTAGATAATATAAGGAGTAGAAAAACAAAAAGGCTGAGAGGAAAATGAGTGAAAAAACTATGTTCTGCACTTGGGAATCAATGTACTGCTTTGCAGCTTGAGAAGCCTGAAAGGAAAAGTCTTCTGTGCCTTACATGCTAACCTGAAGATATATTATTCTATTCTTCCATGCAATGTCAAATGTCTCTTGGAAACCTAAATAGATTACGTCTACCACATCAGCCCTATCTGCTCCCTGCATTCTCCTTTCGATAAGACAGAGATTTATATTCTTATTCTTCTCTGATAGGTGCATCAATCTCTGCTGTCAGGTTGCCTGTCCAAATAACAAACCTGCATATCACAGAACTGTTTTAAATGTAATGTTGATAGATGTTGTTTGTGGGCACTTGGCATCAACTTACAGCCACTTCCTTGCAAATTGCAACCTTCTCAAGCAACCCCTATTTTCTATCTTTTCAAGGTTCTCACCATTAAGAATTAATTATGGCCATAGACTTGGGACAATTCTAGGAATTCTGTGCTTCCGTGTCACTAGTCTGATTCCCTAAGTTGCTTTTAGCAGCCAATGCTACCATTCTCAGTCTGGCTTCAGAAAACATGAGGACAGACGAGTTGCCAACACTGAACAAAGCTGAATGTTTCTGGTGAAATCTCTGGCCTGATAAAGCATTGCAAAGTGTTCTGCCTCTGTGACTGCTGCTGCTTGTCAGCACACACCCACACCCTCTGATTACCCTTCAGAGACCTTGTGCTGTCTCAGCTCAAGGCAACAGCTCCCTGCTCCTCCCTCCTGCCTACAGCACACACCTACTTTCACCTTTCATCTACTGCCAGGTGAATTACTTGTCCAAATACCATCTCTTTCTTCCAATTCATAGTCTCTTCTTTTTTTTTCCCCACTGAAGCAGTGAACAGCAACTAGACCTTGACCAAGTAGCTGGTCTTAGCTGGTTCAGGCAATGGCAAAATCCTTCCAGTACATTGGTTCCATTCCTGTTCTCGTGGTCCTACAGCAAGGAAATCACCCAGAGTGACAAAAGCCGAGTTATAATCTCTCTTGAGTGTTGCTGCACTGGCTCCTTACATAGGGCATACAGAAATATGCTTATAAGTAGCACATAGAAATAAAGTTAGAAAATTTTCTTATAAAGTTAGAACATTTTCCTATGCAACAAATTAATCATTTACTGGCTAACACTGCATCATTGTAAAACTCTTGGGTTTGTTTGGTTTTTTTTTTTAATATTATTTTCCTACATATTTTGCATTCCTAATTCACCTTCCTCATAACTCAGAGGGAAGTGATTTCACACACTACTCAGCACACTGCATAAAAACTGTTAATTTCTTGCCTAAGCTATAGACACCTTCATCTCCTTTTCAGTTTTCAGGTCTCTTGAACCGCTCAGTTTGCAAAACTGGTACTTTACTAGTAATCTGTCATTATAAAGTCACAGAAGGTCTGGTGTAATGCACTGTTTATGAGTTTGCTCTTTTCCTCCATACCCTCATATATCCTTACAACATCTATAGATGCTCAGTGTGTATCACGTGCAACAGTATATTTTAAATGCTATTCATGACGTTTTAAATTCCTTCTGCCTCAAGTATTTCAGAATTCTCAGATTAAAGATCACAGTCCTGTGGAATCAATATTTTTAATGTGATTACAAGTCCATATAATTCTTTGAAACTATTTGAGCAGTGCTTATGAATATTATTGTTATCTACTGAATTTGTAATATTTTTCCCTACTGTTTTCCCAGGGAAGTCAGTAAAAAGCTTATAACAGGTCACAGTAAATCTTTAGACCAAAGTTAAAAAGCTGTAGCATTATCATTAAAATTGTCCAACAGTGGCCATAACAGACTGAGGATGGCCTCAATTCTTATGTAAACCGAATCAAGCAATGGAAGTACTATGTATGTTTCTTGTAAGAAATCATGCTTAATTTTTCAGGAATGGCTGCACACCATTTTCTAGCAGAAAAGTTGCAATTCATAGTATTCTTTCCAGCTATACATTTCCAATGAAGCAATCAGATATTTTTTATTGCATACTGAATATGCAATTTTTTGAGGACCTGATGCTTACAGTGAATATCTTATGCCACTTTTCCTAAGGGTTAAAAAATCAGTAGTTCTGCTAAATTTTTCAATTTGAAAGTTAAATATGACCACATTTTGGAGGAAGAAAATCCTTAATTCCTGATATTAAGGGGTTTTTGAGGAAGATTTCAAAACATGTAAAATGTAGATGTCCAACCACAATGAATTTCAGGATGCTTGACAATTTTTTTCTAAGTTGGATAAGAACTTAGCAACATAAGAGTAGTATATTGGAGAACACAGAATTGTGTTTTGATACTGTGTTACAGACTGTTATATTATATTATTGTACTTTTGAAAGGCTCTAGTTTCTTTACGATTCTTTGGCCAATACTGAGCATTTTGTTTTCTCTTCCTCCTCCTTGACACATATATGATTACAGAATCTAATCAGAGAGATCAAACAGTTGATTAAAAAGGTTAAGTACATTATTATGTAAACAATGACCACAGGGTCTAATAAAAGAAGGAGTTTGATCCAGCAAATATTTTGGCAAAGTGACAAATAATCTCAATCCAGGAAATACAAAACAAAATAAGAAAATACCCAAAACCAACCAAGCCAACAAACAGAAGCAGCATACAAGTCTAAATGTTACTATGAGTTTAAGCAGTATCTGGAAAGAATAATGGAAGGAAGCTATTTCATTAAAAACTTGAGTCAAATAACTCAAGAAAAATTAATATGCCAGGTCCTCATCTAGTAGATGTTCTGGTTGTGTTTCCTTCACAAAAATTTGGAAAGGATTGTTCATGTGGGTACTATACCAAGTTTCACTGAGTGAGGATGTCTACTGAGTAGGGAAAATACGTGTATTTTGAGAAAATTCATTGGCTTGGTTGACTTGATCATTCTTATTCCAGAATTTCTAGTTTTATGTCTCTTTGTTTCAGCTGTAAAGTGAAGGCTTATGCAATGTGAACTACCTGTTATCAATCAAGGAGTTCACATCTACAGTGACTACCCTTTTTTGAAGTGCTGGGAGAAACAGAAATATTTATCATGTTCTCAAGGTGGATTCTGACCCTTTCAATCTTATATCTAGATTGCAGCCAATACCTCTTTCGTCAGCCGTTTCATGGATTGTGAAATCAGCAGTTTAAAAAGACATTCTCAGCACAGGAAGCATGGAGGAAGCAGGACACATAATCAATCTTCAGACTCCCATGGAACCTGCTAACAGGTTTTTATTTCTGTAGTTATCCAAAGGATTAGACTGCTTGGTAAAACATTTTCACTGTCTCTCTCTCTCTCTCCCTTTCATTCTGTGTGCTTTAGCCCTTCTCCCTCTCTCTAGTGTATTGCTACATGTTGCCTATATTTCTTTTTAATTATTTCTGTAAAATATCTATTACTACATTTTCATTCGGCCAAGCACATTCTGCAGTGAGATGACAGCTACTTGTAACACTTGAAAGATACATTCAGCATGGTATCTTTGGAAAAAAAGAAAACAAAAATGTAATAATGGTTTTTTGGTGGTTTTTTGTGGTTTTGTTTGTTTGGTTGGTTTGGTTTGGTTTGGTTTGGTTTGCTTTGGTTTTGGTTTTGGTTTTGGTTTTCTTTTTCTGTTTTGAAACTTAGCCAGAAAGAAAATAGCAACAGTGTCTATCTATATGTAAAAGGTAAGGATCATGATATCACAGATACTAAAGAAGTTAATATTATCTTCTCGTGTGATACCTTGTTCATTGATAAGTAGAAACTGATATTTACTGTGCAGTGTTTCAATTCCACCAGTATCTTACTGACTCCTGAATGCATAATTTGATTTACAAGTATTGTTCTACTTTCTTACACTGTGCTGTCCCTTTGCTTTTTGTTGCTTTCAGCCATTTCCCTCAGCTCCTGTAATAACCTTGATCTCTTCCAGTTACTTCGTTAGGCTCCTCTGGTAGCCATCCTCATAGTGAGCTCTTGACAGCACTCATCAATTCTGGATGTTTCAATTAATTGAGCCAGCACCAATCTCCTGCCTGCCTCTGTTTGCTCCTTTTGCCAATACTTCAAAACCTCCAGCAAAGCAATACTGTAGGATGGCAATAGCTCAGTGACCTCAGCACAGTGAGACTAGGCTGGTAGCTTAAGCAGAAATTTTAGTCAGAAATACCCTGCCATGTCCCTCTGCTCCAAATTAAATTTTCAGCTATATTTCTAAGGATGTCTAATAACATAGAAATCCCAAAAGATTGGCGAATTAGTCAGCTTATGATTTTTTTCCCCTTATTGTCAGTAGGGGTGTGCTGTTTCCTGGACTGATGAGCTCATGAGGGAGTGAATTCAGAGGCCTTAAAAACAATGTACAGTCCTTTCTAGTTGTCTTCTACTTATACATTTGGTATCAACATGTGTATGTGTGTGAGTTTGTGTGTGTATTTGCACGCATCTCTGGAGTGAGCTGAAACATCTAAGCACACTAAGTGAATTTTTTCCACCCAGTTATTTAATTTTAAATTATAATCTATGTAACAATCAAAAGTAATATTTGCATGTTTTTATGAAAATTCAAGTGAAATAAAAAGTAAGAAACAGTCTATGCTGTATGCTTCTCCACTGGAGTATATATTGGTTAGTAAGTGCTTTAAAATTATTACTTGTATTCTTCCACATTAATTTAGTACTTTTACACTTTTAACCATGTCAAATAATTTGAGCTGTGGCCCACTGCAAATACACATTAAATCCACTCTTTTTCTGCAACTGTTCAGTAAGATGTCACCAAGGTTTAATTCAAGGCAGTTACCTCTAATTAGGAAAAAAAAATCAAACCTCAAAGTAATTGAACATTGAACTGAGTTATTGGGAGGCTACATGCATAGTGCACAAACCTGCTTCCACAGCAGAAAGAGATATTAAGATATTGAAGTGAATACAGATAAATACTTTTTTTAAAGAAAGAAAGAACAGTCTTATCTAAACAATTCTGTTACAGTCTTTGGTGCTGTTTCAGAATTGGCTCACCTTAATCCACATACACATTTAGAGTTACATGAAGTATCATAACCAAATGTTTCTTTCTACCGAGCTTGGTGAAAATATTCATCCTCAAATTCAAAGATCAAAGACACAAGATCTGATCTCATCTTTGCATATTGTCAAAGCATTTCTATGGATGTCATTCTCATTATGTTGAGAATTGAGTCGTGTATGTTTGGGCTAAATCCAAACAATCTTCTAACTAGGATATTTCACTTTCAATAGAGTCAGTGGGAGCTGTGTAAGTTAGTCCAAAAGAAGAATTAGAGCTTTAATGAATAAACTTGATCAGAAAGGTTTCTATATCTTTTATTTCCTTTTTCTTTCCTTCTTTTTGCTAGCAAGCAGAACTGTTATGTAAGGTAGTATGGTGCAATTGAGTGCATTTTGCATTTGAATAGGGAGCAGCATTTTTGCTGTATGTGATGGTTGTCTTATTGCAAAATGTGCTGTTTCCCTAGAGGAATCTGGGTCTCACAAACAATGGAGCTGAGTGCCTTTTATGTAGTTTATAACTTACTGTCAGTAATGGAATGATCCAATTAGTAATTGATTAATCACAGGTTCTTTCAGGTCTCAAACTGTGTGTTGAAAGTTTATGGAATAAAAGAGTATTTCATGCACCTAACGAGTAATAACCACCTGGGAATGAGAACAATATTTTTAAAACAGAGCAACAAGGGCAGAAGCACAAGTACTAATCACTTGACAAATTCCTGTTGTCACTGAGAAATACACCTTTGCCAGACAATCATAATTATAATGGCATTAAAATTAATTAATATTTTAGTATCAACACATAGCAAAGAAAGTATTCAGAATTTCCTTCCTTTTTTTGGCATTTCAACAACATACAAAAGTAAAGTTTGCTATACAGAATTGAAATCTGAGATATGAGATATAAGAAAATATGGATAATTTCAAAGATTTAAAATGCTAAAATGCTGATTTTTAGAGAAACTAAATTAACATGCAAAGTGAAGTATTTTATTTTGTAAAAAGCAACCCATTTTAAATATTAAACACAAAATCCTTTGAATAAAATACAAAATTGTCATATTTTTTATTTGGTGGATGTACAAATGCTTGTAGCATGTACATTTCACCATGATGTATCAAACTATTTTATATGGGTCTGTTATTACACTTTTTCCAGTTTTGAATTTTTCAGTCACTGAAAGTATCTTCCAATTTTTCTTGTTTCCAGGCTAAATGATTATGATCAAATTTCAGATAAAGAGCAACCTTATGATGCCTAACTTTGACAGTAAGGTGGAATATACCAATGGAATTTTGATGAAGTGCATGATGAAATATGATACAAAAACATAGACTTTTCAGTGCTGAACCAGAACCTCCAAATCTTTTCAGTTTTGAAAAAAAAAAATCAATGCATATTCAATACAGAAAAAATGGAAGTGTGAAAAATTGCTAAATTTAAAGTTTAAAATATTAGTTTTCAGGTGAACAAGCAGAATAAATCTCCGTCATCTTTAGGTGGTTTGCACCTCTTATTAGTAAAATGGTATCTTTGAGTACTGCAGTAAGAGACTGGAAAGGAGCACTTTAAGAGTGGAATCTGCATGTGTGCTTCTTAAAATCGTATTTTGTATATTGCTTGTTTAACCAATGGATCCTTGATCTTGATGTACTGTTTGTATTTTAGCTGCAAGACTGACCTAGGCACCCTGGGTTTCCTTCTTAGGCAATAGAGCAAACTGGGTGTGCACCAACATAATTCTTTTAATCCCAAAGCAGACAGCTAAAATATGTGGACTAAAAGCACACATTTCTCATGTTCAGTATAGCATTGTAGATCCATCAGACAAATGTTTGTTCTGGCATGATCTCCCTTCAGTAAACCAATGAAAATAAAGTATTCCTTTGTTTGGAAGTCTTCCTTTGTGGTTCTGTCTGTAATTATCTTCCACAGGTGTTATATGGCAGAAGAAACAATGAACTAATGGACTTGAAGATTTCTCAAATCATGTAATTAGTGAAAAGCTGGTTGCTCTGTTTTTATTTATATCTCTTCTCTAGCTGTTTTTCAAACAACAAAAATTACTAAACTGATTTTTTTATGGTCTGTACTCACATTTAAACAATGCAGACAGCTATTTTACAGAAAAAGCTCAACCACAGGGAGCCCTACTGTCCTTCATGGTACCAAACTTTGGTTGTGCTTGACCTTCAGATGGTAACAGCCAACAGATTTCTAAAAGTGTTTTTCTAAAACACTCAGATGATAAATAAAGGCAGCTCTGCACCTCCTTGCTGAATAACAGCAGAAATAATGTTTTTGCTGAATTTATTCAGACAGCCTGGATAATGGTGTCATAAACAGGAAAACTTCTCAGAGCACAAAAACCTGACTTTTCATGTTGATGGTATATGGACCTCATTTTTATTTTCCATTCATCTATTTTTAGAGGGATGGTCGATATGTGCATCAAGGCAATTCTTCTAGACTTCTCAGAATTTATTCAAATCTAATCAAATTATTTCTTAATATTTTTACTGGTTGGGAAACTGCTAGAGATTTATAAGTCTACTTTTAACCATCATCAGAAGAAAATAGTTCAGTTTTGATTCTGAATTTTTCTATTTTTTAGTGTGATCCAGCAACACATTCGATAGTTAGTAGTAATGTCAGAACACAAGCCATTCCTAAGTGTAGGTCTGTGAGAGTCTGTTTTTTCCAGAGATCTAGCTAATTTTTTAATATGGTGCTGGAAGACTTTGTTACTCTTACTGAGTTTTATTTCAGTTACTGTTGGAAAAAAAAATACTTGTTTTTCAGTCCCAATTTGTTCCAATTTGATTCACTACCACCTCTAACTTAAATGAAACAGAAGGTGCATCAAGAGAAAGCAAAAGTACTAGAGGACTTATATAGCATTTGAATGAGTTCTGTGAAACTCACTTTAGACAAGACAGAGGTAACACCCTTTTTCTTATGACTGAGTAGGAATTATTTGTTCTATTTGTCCTGAAGAACCTGTGTACATCATTGAGGACTGTATTAATGGATATTTAGATTAGGTCCAAGTCATGCCAGAATTTCTATTGCATAGGCTGATCTGAATTAACCAGGACATAGAGGGTAAGCATTCCTCTTTTACATTGTGAACTGAAGTGTTGAATCTTCTGAATATCAGCTTTAGTTTATTGATACATAATTTTTATTAACCAACACATGAAAACCAAGAAGAAAACACAGCTGAGCAAAGATGCAGATTATAATATGCACTAGACCCATACTCCACAGACTAGACTGGTTTTCAGTTGTTTTTTGGGAACACATACTCTACAAGAGTGTTCTCATTCACAGTGTGATAGAACTTGACCTTGTAAAACATTAGGGCTTGTTACAAAACTCTTTCTGTTACAAAACTTTCTTGCTCAAGCCTTTTTTCTTTTTTTTTTTTTTTTTTTGTCTCAGAAAGTTTTAAAGCCTTCAGATGAGAAAATTTTCATTGGGTCAGTGACACAGTCCTGGTCATACTGAGACATTGAAAGAGGAGAATAATTGTGTTTTGGGGGAAATCATTGAATATAATTATTAGCTATGTTATTAACTTTTGTAAGATGTTTTGAACTTTGGTAAGAATTTAATATCACGGGTTGGAGTGCAGGATAGTTTTCTTAATGTAGTGAATTAAATAGATTTAGCCTCTTTCTTCCTGCTTTACAGCTTCTGCCTTCACACAGATTAAGTATCTTTCAAAAAACCTTAATGTGAAACTATCATGCTGTGATCTGATTCTGGCATGAGTCATATGTGGTACAGATAACCCAGACAGTGGATAGATATAGGGTTTGTGTTTCTCATACAGTTTCCCATTGTTTTGTGTCTGTGGTCATTTAGGTAGAATTCACATCTACCTACATTTACTTAGATCATGTTATCACATAATTTATCTTTCAATTTATTCACGGATAAAAAATTGAAATCATACAAGCAGGCTCTCCACAGAGTCCAAGGTTCCTTTAAAGAGGAAGTTAATATGGCTGAATCAATTGAAATAGTTTTTCAACATTTTGTTGCCTTAACTTTTAGAAAGACAGCAAGACAGAGAATGGAAGAAAGGGGAAACTCTGTGACTTGAACCTCAAAGTAATGTCACTTAAAAGCTTCTGTTTTCATGAGCTATATGAAGTGGAAAAGCATTCCAGAATGTGGATGGTACCTCATAAAGTTGTTTGAAGTTCTTCTCTTGACTGTCAGGGAAACTATAAGCAGAGCAAAACAGAGTATCGAAACAGAGCATTTTAGTTCTGAAGAAAACATTTAATTCTCCCTTTGTTATTGAATATTGGAATTGCACAAACTGATTGAGATAATTTTAATTAATTTCTCCCAGGCAGGATTTTGAGTGGTGACTCCAAATTTACCTGGTATTAAAAAAGGAATTTGCCAGTGAAATTAAGTCTAAGTGTGCAAGTTACAGCATCCTTGAGACAGAAGAGAAATCCAGCCTGGTAAATAATGTAAGTTTATAAACTTCTTTATTCCAGCTTAGTGGAAAAGTGTATTGATATTTCCCTTGATAAATATTTGAGGCACTCATCTTTTAAAAGCATTATATCTAAAGAAAAATAATATAATTTGTACTCACTTTCTCTTCTGCATTTTTGAAAAGGGTAATATTTTTATGGCACAGAAGGCTGCAGCACCTTGGATGTGGAACTCTCGGCTTGTCTAAAGATTGAAGATCTGCAGAACAGACTCTGTAAAATGAACCTCCACAGTCAGCACAGTAGGCAGCAAACATAAGGCTACATTGCTACTTCTCTTTTTTCTCTTCATGTCTGAGTTATTTTCTTTGTGTTTAAGTTACCAAGATAACTTACATAAATTTTGTACTCCACGTGGAAATACATCTTATTCCTTTCCCTTTTTTCCCCCAAGTAATTCTTCATATGATTATGTAGTTTATGAAAGAAAATGTCTCTGTACAGAAACAGATTTGTGTATTTTCATTGCTACAGTAGGAGACAGTTTGTGCTGAAGTAAATCTGGAAATACTGCCCTTAAAAGATTACAAAACAGTGTCACTCACACTCATGTAACATAGTGCATATTAAAAAATATGCAAATTGAGTTCTACTTAATGTTTAGTGATCATATCCCCATGTTAACACCAAAAAAAAGTGTTTTTAAAAAAAATTTTCAAATACAGCTCTTCTGACCTAAACTATAGATAGTTAGAAAGGTGGCCTGCTTTTTCCTTCCAACTTCAAGGAAATGATATTCAGGACTTCAACTAATACCAATAAAGAACAAAAAACTAACACACATTTCTTCCCAAGAGTACCTAATTTAGAAATAAAAAGGAAAACAATCCTATAATAACAATAGCAAGAACCACTAAAATAGCAATAGTAACAGTAACAGTACTAATCCTACCTAAACCCCAGCAAAATACACTGTGAAAATCCAACAACACAAATAGAACTCTTTTACATTGTTGTAAATAATCATAGGCTAATTCTTTGTGAAGGTGCAACATTATTAGTAGTACTAAAGTACATACAGTATACATATAAAAATCTGCTCCTGTCTCACCAGTCTGAAGCAATCTCTTTCTCCTAAAATAGACATCAATAAATCAATCAATCAATCAACCAATCAACATCATCATCTAAAAGCAAAACCCTGGAAAAACAAAATATTTTTTGCATGTAACCAACATCAAATGTTGAAAAACTAAGAGGAAAGGTGAGTTCAGACCAAAAATTTTACCTTTGGTCAGTGCCCTTCATTTAACCCAGGCCATCTCTGGAAATTAGGTCTCTCCTGTGTCCTGTCATTGGAGGAGAAATTAGTTCTAAAAAAGCAGTATTCAAAATGTTTTGGAAAATATCAAAACCAAATCTATAAATCTACTCTTGAAACTGACTGCTAAACCTTGTGGATGAGATAACAGGGTTATAAAGTACATATTTTAGGAGAAAGCACCACTTAGGTAGATATAATTTTTGAATGGTTTTGAGGTACACAACCTGATGAAGCATCAGAAGTGAAAATAATGGAATCAAGAATAAGAGGTTTCAACCTAAGTTCTGGACAACAACCAACCAGACTATACAGCATCAGCTAGCCTGGAAAAAAACCTACAGATCACCCAAGACAGGGAAGCTGTAATAGCTTCTGCTATTTCTTCTTTTTGTTTCCCTTATTTCTGCAAATCAATTTTCAAATGTTCTGAGTTTTCACTCTGTACTTTTATCTCAATATATGAAACATGTCTAGGAACATCCTGGGCTCGAAGAGCAGCTGACATAACAAAAGCTATGTTTATGCAAGCCAGAGTTTCTAAAGTGGGGGTGGAAAAATTTCCTTTTGAGAATGTCACCTGAGACCTCATGAGTGTTGAATCATGCCCAGTTTTGCCTGGGAGAATGTTAGTTGGCCTGAGCCCAAGGCAAGTCAGGGACCAGTCTCACAGTCAGTTAAATAGACTTTCAGATTCTGGTGGCTGGTGCAGTCCCTGAATGCTCTTCACTATGCTTGGCTGCCATATGCAGGGCATCATACCAAGGGTAATTTTCCTCCCCTAAGCTACTGCTGGGAAAAAATAATTTTTTCACACTTACACAGCCACTTGAAGCTTGCCATGCTGGGTTAAAATATTGGAGCTCCTACATACCAACATTTTTTCTGTAAGAGGCTTCAATCTGATCCTGAGTATGAGGCACCATTTTTGTGTCTGCATTGCAATATTACCCATTTCAATAAAAATTTCCAGTGACAAAACTTCCAGTTGTTTGATTTTGGGGTGTACTTATCTGAATAAATGTTTACCCTGAGCTATCATGCTATCATTAAATAAAAGTACTTATGTTCAAGTGTAAAGGTCCTTGTATGCAATTATTAGCAGGTGTAGATTTGTATATGCAAAAGTAAAGGCCCTAAATTATGTGATTAATTATCTCTTAGTCACAGAACAAACTTGTTCTAACCTGAGATATTGCCTCTGCTTAATAGGACACATTTAAACCTGGTCCTTTCACCTAAATTCATATTCATCATGTGTCCATTCAAACAGCCTGATTTTCTTTCTCTGCTTCTGTCCTAACTGTCTGAATCCACAGCCACACAGAGTTTAACACTCTGCCATTGTCCTACATAACATATATTAGGGAAGTAGTTCACAGGCACAAAGAGCAAGGAGGCAGGAAATTAAAATCACTAACTCCAGCTTTTAAAAACAACTATGGCACACTTGCTAGTAAGATCTGCATTTCTCTTGGCCAACATGCCAAGCAGCTTCAACTTTTTAGACCTAATTGGACTAAGCAACAAATCATACAATATTTAATTACTCATCCAATTAATATCTTATTTTCCTGATTATACCCATTGATACAAAGGAGGAAAAATCCAAATAAACTTATTTTCATTATGAACAGAATTGTTTTCAAAGAGAATTATTTCTTTGAGTCATCAGTAGAACTTCAGTTTTTATGCCAGAATTACTCATCCTGAAACTGATTGCTTAAGAAACTAATTTTCTTGCCACTAATAGACAGATGCAAAATGTTTTTAAAACCATCACTTTGGACTAATTAAATGGAATATTGGACTCACTTCATAATATCGTTGTGCAAGTTTTCTTTAATAGAGCTTCCTCTCCTGTTCCAAGATGGCCAATTAGATAAGAGTGACAGCTGTTGGGGTGACACATGCCAGTACCAAACTGATGATAAAAATGACTTTTCTTTTTTAAAAAAGACACATTTTCACATACTGTGTTGGAAAAGATGCAACAAATCAACTTGTAGGGCAGACTGGCATTTCTTAGCCTTTTCAAACACTTGCTTTAGTTTTGCTGATTGCATCTAGGGACTTAGAAAAGGTAGACACAGAAAAAAATGCACATACCTGCCAGTATAGTTTTCAGTCTAATATGCAAGCTATTCCTGGAATAAGAGGGGAAGGGATAGGAGGGAGGCTGCCAGTGCTGGCTCACATTCAGCCTGAAGCCATCCAGCATCCCCAGATCTCTTTGTGCAGGGCTGAAAAAGGGCTGAGAAGACAGTGGAAAAAAGGAATGTTTTATACTCGACATACACATAAGATACATAAGATATATTCCAGTGGTTAGTAACCCCATGTAATAGCTTCAAAGCAAGCTGTGTCTCTGACCATGTTGTTCAGCCTCCCTGTGGGCCCTGGGGACCATGCCTGTGTTTCTCTCATGATGCAGACCCACTGCTCACCCTACTTTGGAGCTGAGCCCCAGTTCTCAATTTTCTGGTTCCCCTGCCAAGTCCTTGGAAGACTGAGCTAGGTTTTCACCCTGCTAAAGACCTTCCTGAGGGTGCTGAGATTGAAGTTTCTTTACACCTCATGAAAAATTTTTTTCATAGTTTGCCATTTTTGTTTCAGCCAAAAAAATAGCTATTAATTCCTTGTTTGACTTGAAGATGCATTTCTCAATGACTAAATAACTTCTTTCCAACTTGTATCCATTATTTGACATTTTTGCCCCCATGCTTAAAGGTATTAGTGCTATTTTGAAGGCCTGCATAATGAAATTGCTATGTGTGACTGAAACAGAGAGGCTGCTGATACAAGTCAGAAATAAAACCATTACCTCCTAAGGTATTGGTTTATATTTTTAAAAAATCTTTGCTTTAACTTCGTCCTCTTCTACATTATCATAGTACTACACTGGTCTTCCAGCACATAGAGGAAATCAGGAGGTGACATTTTCAACATCATTTTAATGTACACACATGTATCACTTAAGATACACATATCTGTGTAAAGCAAAGAAGGATACCATAAACAGTAGAGTAAGGCATTCATCTCACAGGTGCACACAACTTGTTGAACAACTCATATTCTGACAATGAAACACATTTATTTATTACGAACAGGTGTGATTTGGAGAAAAAAAACCCCTTCAAGATCAAAGGAATAATTTCGGCAAGTATGTGGATTGCTTTTTGTTTCTTTATAAATGTTGGGGTACTGAAAAACTTAATTAATAAAGTGTAAAGCAAGCTCTTTCAGGACAGTTTAAAGAACCTATTTTAAAGTTTGGATAGATTTTCAGAATATGCTAATGCCTGCCTTCACTATTTTAAAGATTAAGGATTGATCCCACTTCTTTTTTCCATGCAAATGGTTCTTTTGCAATTATGGTCTTTTAGCCTTTATGGCCTTCATCATATTTTAATTTATATTACTCCTTTGCTTTAGAAAACAACTCAATTTTACATTTGGGAACTGAACGAAGGGGAAATTATCTTGCTGCTCCTTTGACAATATTACACTCTAATTTATCTTCAGCTTTAAAATTTATTGCATGTTTATATCCATGAGCAATGGGTCTTAATATTATCTTGACAAGCTTATTCTTACATTTGTCAAAGTCCAAGGGAGTAGAGAAGATCACTATGGCAGGTGCTCTACCTTGGACCTTTTAAATAGACAAAGACACAAAAAAGGAGAACTCACATCTGTCCAAAATTTCTGTTACTGTCACATTGTTCTAATTTCTGAAGAAGAAAACTTTCAAAGGTCTTTTTATTGTTTCAAACTAGTGGCTGCTTATACTCAAATGAAATTTTCAAGAATCAGTATGTGTCTATTGGCTAAATGCATCTTCTTTAATCAGAATAGAGACATTTCTTTCCTGATCCAGTCAGCATTATGCAACATTTATGCCTTCATGTGCCTTTCTCTAAGAATTGTTATATATGTTGCTCGGAGTAAGAACTCTGAGGCAACAGATCAGTCATATAAGACAGAGTCAAAAAACTAGGCAAAAATCTGACAAATATGCTGATAAGAGAAATATCTTGTGCAGGACTAAACTCCAGGGTCGGAGACAGGTGTTTGAAGAACACTGATATCTGCCACTGAAGTCTAAGACAGGTGAACGAAAAAATGGGGTTTAGGTTTCAAAAATCCATTTTTGACTGCATATACACTCTTCCAGTATTTTTAAAAAGCCTTAGATTACCTTAAATGCAATTTAGAATGTTTCTCGATGCGTCAGAAATCTTCAGCTTTGGAAATCATTGCTGGGTCTCTAAAAGCACCATCTAACTGTTTGCATCCTTTGGTCCCAGGAGAGATGTTTACATCATTACCATGTGCTGCAACAGTTAGAAAATGGGATGGTTTTTACCATCATCATAAATACTCCACATAATTGGGGCTTAATCAGAAAGGTCCCAAGGGTAGCATAATGGTACTTAATTAGGATAGTAGCGTCATCAGGCAAAGGTTGCTGTGTAATTAAAGCACAGAACTATGCAAATCACTTCATCTCTCCCTCCCTCTCTTTTTAAGAAGTGAAAGGTACTTTTCATGTGGGCAGATAGTGACAGGACAAAGGGCAAATGGTTTTAAATTGAAAGAAGATAGAGTAGATGCTTAGAAAGGAAGTTTTTACTCAGAGGGTGATGAAGCACTGGAACAGGCTGCCTGGGGAAGCTGTGGATGCCTCTGGCAGCCCCATGTTAGATGGGGCAGGAGTAACCTGACCTAGGGAATGACGTCTCTGTCCACAGCAGGATTGGAACTCAGTGATCTCCAAGGTTTCCTCCAAGCCAAGCCATTCTGTGATTCTATGAGTCTATGATTATAGGAACAACGAAAAGATCAGCCATTCACTCCTGTCTTTGGCTTCAGAAGTAACTTCTTATGTTAGTAATAGAAGTAAGGAAAGATGAAGGTTTAACTATCTTCCTGTAGTACACTCAGGGCTGGTAGGTTCTGTATTCATTTAACACTCGAGTTACATCCCATCCATTTTTAGATTCATTTTGATCTCTGGAGTCTCTGGATAGTCAGTGTCTTATTTATTCTTGATGGTGGGACATGCAAGTACCCTCTTTAAGAGAGTTAAAGAAGTAAGATTGTCTAATCTGCACCATATATCTCAAAAGAAAAAATTGAAGATAGAGCTTCAAACTCCTGTTAAAGTGAACATCCCTCAGAAATGTCCTTTTAATGAAGAATTTGTGAGGAAAAAGAGAAAATAATTATAGTATACTTTTTTCTGAGAACAATGAATGCAAGACTGTGTGTTAGGAGGAGTTTATGATTTACATATTTGTGGCAGAGTGCCTGTGTGAGAATAAACAGTGAAGAGCAAAGTGAAGGAGAAGACTCTCAATGTGTTGTGAACTCTAAACTAAAAGAGTTTATCCCTACCTTCTGGGAAAGGCAAGATCTCATATATTTTCTTCTGCTGAATATTTTGCTAAATAGGAACAATGATATCTTGTTACTCAGTAAAAGAACTTTTCTCCTGGTAAGAACACTTGATAATAACAAGTGCCATGCACATACTTGCTCAACATTAAATTCTGTACACTTTTTTTTTTAATATGAAGACAATTTATGGTTAATATGTTTTATAAAACCCAAAACACTTTTCAGTATGTGTTACTCATTACAGACTTATTCTCCCAGTACCACTGATTGCCTGAGGATGGCAATGCATAACCTCTCCTAATTGCCTGTTTAAAGCTGGGCTGAAAGTCTTTTTTTCATGGTGTAATTTATGGAGAGTGGCAGTCTCTCCTCTTCCCTGCTTTGAGCAACAGTGCCAACAGCAATCTTTATACAAAAATCCTTGTGGCTGGAATGTGCTTGTATGGAGAGCATCACAGGAACAACACTGCACTGCCAAAATTCATCACGTAACTTCAACAGATTCTGTCCTGGGAAGAAATCAGTCCCCGAGGTATATTAGCCAATGGAGAAGAGGAAAAATTCTGGAAGACCTGTGTGGTTGTTTAAATAATTCCCTATATCCAGAGAATCAAGTGATGCAATTTGGCACCCAGAAGAAGATGGCTTTTTTTTTGGTTGTTTTTTGCTGGAGAGTTTATTTTGGTTCACAAGATGGGGGTGGGGAAATTTTTGTACACAGACATAAATATTTCTTATACCTATTTCCAGTACAGCCCAGTGAACTTGTTGTTGGGAAAAAAGGTTGAAAGGCTCTTAGATGTAAATCTTCCAAAGAAAATTTTTGTATTATGAATCTTTCTATAGGAAAGTATTTCATATTAATATTTTCTGAGCTCTAGATGAGACTTCCCAGTAGATTCCATAGACATGCTTTAGTCCAGTAGCTCACTAGTTTAGTTCAGTAGTTACTGTGCTGACAACTTCACCTTTCTTCCAGTTGGGCTTCCCTAAGCACAACAGTAGAACATCAAGGGTTTTTAAAGCTCTTTCAGTGCATTTTTCAGTTTATGGTGGGATATCCAGTTTTATATAAGTTACTGAACTCCTGAAGGAACAAAAGTAGGAATTCATAATGAATATGAATTGCAAGCAATTTTGTACAATTATTATTTTCACATGATAGGAAGAAAAATGACTTTTGACAGTTTTTAGATTTGTTCCTAGGAGCACATACTGTCATGACTGTAGGCTGCCATGAGTGTGATCGTCAGATGTCTATAAAAATAAATACCATATGAATCAGTATCCATGAAAATCAATGTCCATACCCACATACCAAAAATCCATCCTCACTAGGAAACAGAGGAGCTGGAAAGCCTGGCTACATTACCAGGAATTCTTGTACAGGGAGACTTCTCGGAGTGAAAAGCACCTCCAGCATTGTAAATATCTCTGATGAGTTTAGGGGAGTGAATGTTCTTTTAAGTTTCAAGTCATTTTCAGAAGGAGAAATGAGTGGTGAGTGAAAAGCCTATGATTGCACACAAAAGAAAGGTACTTTATAAATGACCAGGTATGTATAAAAGATCTCTACGTATTGAGCTCAGATGTCTCATGTCCTTGTGCAATTTTTAATGCCAGAACAGTTAGTACTTTATATTTCATTTCCCCAGATCTAAAGATTTTGGAGTATTTTAATTTTTTACTTGCCAAGGGGTTTTTTTGTGTAATTTTAAAATGGGTAAATAATTCATTGCTTAGATGACATAATGAGGGTATCATTGATGACATAAAAATACTACATAAATATGATTAAAGTTTTATCAAACTATAGAAGTGTTAGCTGTGCTTGGTAGAAGTGCTAGACAGTTTGTGACAGGCCTTTTTTAGAAAAGACTATAGGTTTTTTCCTCCATAGATTTTTCACAAGTAGAAAAACTGTGTGAGAAACAGGTGCTGTTTGGTATGATGTGCACCAGGGGAGGAAATGTGAATTAACAAATAACCAATTTAATTTCTATTTTAAATTCATAATAAATAACATCAGCATCCCATGACTACTCTTTTTGTGCTAATAGTTATTCATCTGAATGGCATTTGTAAACATCAGTATAATCTGCACAAGAAAATGAAATCTAAAAGCATACAAGAATAAATTAAGATATTTTTACAAATGAAAACTCACTTCGAAAATAGTTTAATTTCTTTTGTTTCTAGAGAATTTATCTTTCCTGATTTAAACTGTTGTTTTCAGAGCTTATGGATATTTATCAGGAAGTTGGAATGCCAAGTGCCTCTGGTCATCTGACTTGGGGGTACAGTTTTTGGCATGCCTTGTTCCGATGGTGCCAAACTTAAAATTGTACAGTTGAATCCAGATGCAACATTCCCTGTTAAATGCCAAAACGTGCTTGTGCTCCTGCAAGAAAACCATTGGAATGGACTGCTCAGAGAGGTGGTGAAGCCACGGTTCCCCAGGGTACTCAAGAAACAGCTGGATGTGACACTTAGTGCTGTGGTTTAATTGGCAAGGTGGTGATCANGGTACTCAAGAAACAGCTGGATGTGACACTTAGTGCTGTGGTTTAATTGGCAAGGTGGTGATCAGTCAAAGGTAGAACTCGATGACTAAAGGGGTCTTTTCCAACCTAAAGGATTCTGTGGCTTTTTTCCTAGGATCTGTAACTGAAAAAAGACAGAGCTGAGACCATAATATTTCAAGTGAAAGTCACCACACATCTTTCATCTCAAAATAAGGATAATGGAATTGAAATTAAAGTGCTTACACTGGAGTTGTAAAGATGCAAACCAGATTCAAATGAAACAAAACATAATATGTAGTGGAGATAATGGGATTATGCTCCTAATGATCACTTGATGGTTATGCAAGCACGAATAACTTAGCCCACACATAGCTCAATTAACACATAATAAATAACTGAACAACAGTTACTGTCACTTGTCTATCTCCTCCTTCTAGAGAAAATTTTATTAATGCCAACAACTACAGGAAAATAATGGCTCATAATTCCTCTGCAAATACTGATTCAGAGATTCTTGTGAAACAAAGAGCTCATTTGTCTGTATCTTATCCAGGTTAGAAGATTTGCTCTTAGCATACTTTTTTCTTTAGCCTGCCATGATCAACTGTCCAAATGTTTTCACTTCTAAAAATGATTATTGCTGGTTAGTTGGTGAGATCTCTTGCTAAGGGGAGTTCTGCTGGAGAAGATTCTCCAGGTCAATATTTTGCCCAGAAATTTAGACTGAGAATTCAAGACAGTGATAATTACATCTTCTCTAATATTAAATACAGACTGGTGCTATTCTATAATATTATATACAAAACTTTATTTAATGATAATTAGAAAGTAAGTTGTCTACACTACTTTGAGGAGAGCGATTTGGAGAAAGGAAAAAAAATCACATTGCAGCCAAGGAGAAGCCTTGTTACTACTACTGGCAGCTATTTTATTTCTGAAATATAGGGATAGGAGTCACTTATGTATACAGTTTAGACAATAATATATATTTTTAGTCAAAACATTAAAATACAACTTTCTCCTCTGGTAACCATGTAAGTCTCTTTAGCTCGCTGTTACTTTTGTGATATCCAAGTGAAATAGAATCAGGGTGAAAGCTAAGATAAAAATCCATCTGGATTCAGTCATTTATAAATCCAGTAAGCAGGAAAAGCTTTGATAAAAAGAGCCACTTTCTAACTGTCAACATTTTGTATTCTTCTACCACGAGCAGAGCTGAAACCCATAAAATCTCTTGCTGTTTGTAATGCAGTCTGCATTCTCTAAAGGGTAAAAAGAAAAGAAAAAAAGAGTTCACAAATTATTTTGTTTGATACGTTCTTCTAAAAAACTTTTCCTGCCCTAAGATAGATTGGCAAGGGATAATACAAGACAAGGATTGTTTGTATTTCTTTGCTTTAATATTGTACTCGGTCTCCAGAAACAGTGGAGCCTGTGGATGTAGTTGAATATTTGCAGGCAGTGCAGCACCAAAGAGCAGCCTTGCTCCCTCTTGGTCAGCACAGATCTCTTCAATGCCACCAACAGGAAATGAATCAGATGCCGTGTGCACTGCAGTGAAAGAAAAGTAAAAAGGACCATTAAAAACTGCTGCTTCTTGAATCTATATTACCAGCTAGGCATGGTCTCACTTGGAGGTAAATTTAAAAAAAATAAAGATATTTTAAAATTTTTTTTTATAAAGTTAAATGTATTAATAATATTAATAACCTCTTTGTAGGCTGAAGGGAATTGCAGGGTGTCCAGTTATACCACATGTAGATGGAAGGCTTTAACTTCTCTTGTAGATGCTGATATGGGTTAGATGAGTGGACAGTGGGGTGGATTGGACCTGAGCAGCTGGTCCCAAACAGAACTGATCAGTAACACTAAGTCCAGATGCAGACAAGGCACTAGTGTATCCTAGAGATTGCTACAGAGGCCAATATTATAACCTGTTCATTAACTATGTGGATGGTGGGACAGTGTAGACCCTCAGGCAGTTTGCAGATGGTACAAAATTGGAAAGAGAGATTGCTGCACCAGATGGGTGTGCTGTCATTCAGAGGGACTTAGACAAGTTGGAGAATTGGGTAGTCAGGAATTTTATGAAGTTCAGCAAGACATACAAACAAGTCCCAAATCTGGGAGAAATAACTCCAGGCATAGTACAGGCCCAGGCACAAACAGCTGGAAAACAGCTTGGAAATGTCACTCTGGCCTTGCACTCAACACTCATTGTTCTGTCTTCTTTTAGCTTAGACCTCTGAACAATAAGCTGATGTATTGATCCATCTGAAAAGAAAATGTATTTTTTAGAGTTAATTTTCATCTAGATACAATTCCTTCCTTAGCCAGCTCAAAACCTAGTACAAAGGAAATTACACCAACGGGCAAAAGGAAAAAAGAGGGAACAGGTGGGATCAGAAACTTGTGTTGCATCTAAGTGACCATGTAATTATAGACTGAATGTGCATACCATCTGTCAGAGAAAAATTTTGCACATCATCTGCAAAAAAGGTATTACTCTTTCACACAAATTATAATATCATGAAATTTTCCTTTCCACAGATTTCTTGACAATGCTTCTTAGTCAGATAGTTCTTCAGTGATAAGTTTTTCACTAAAGGGTAATTTGAAATAGCTTATAGTTTTTCTGTAAGACAGGATGTCCAATGTCCTCGATTTATTTCAAGGCACAAAAATAAAATGAGGCCATAATATTAAAATACATACATTTTCAGCTTTGTCTTGTTTCCGGATCCATCAAATCCAAGTCCTAATCAGAGTGTGCAAGAGTATTGGGTTTTCACTTAAGATAAAATACTCTCTGAATTTGAGCATACAGAAACAGATAATCCCAAGAGATGTGAGCATTCCAGTGAGGATGAAAAAAAGATACTATAGACTATATACTATATAGTATACTTACTATACTTACTATATAGTAAGAAGAAAAAGTCTGGAGTGGGTGTTTAGAAGTTAAAATGTACTATAAAAATATGTTGAATTGGAGCCAAGATTATATCTCTAAGTTTAATTTAGTCATTGTGATCTCCCATCCCATCCCATGAAGAGAAATAAAAATCTAGAGAGGGCAATTAATCCCAATCCATGATGTTTGCCTAAAGAGCCAGAGAATGTATGCTCTGCAAGTACCTATTTCACTCCATGCCATGTAATAATTTTTTAGCATCTCCTAGTTTATTTTTGCAAGGAGTAGCTAAACCAACCCTAGAACATCTCTGCACATACAAGGGCAGCAGGAGGGAAATAGAAAACAAAATACATATTTAGACAGTAGATGCCTCTCCCATTGCAGCTCCTGGGATATGGAGGAGTTTTGTACTGCAGTTTCACAGTTAATTTCAAAAGTAAAAAGAAAACCAAGGCAGCAGAGTCCATTGTTATTAGGGCAGCGGTTCTGAAGGCAATCATTAGAGTTCCCACTTAACTACATTCACTAGGATCTTCTGGTTTTCTATGCATCTCCCATGAGGAAACCATATCTGTGCTGAAAGGATTTTCTGAAATCTAGACAGCAATCAACAAAAGCCAGTGAAATGACTCTCCATGTTATCAAACATGCAGTGAAAGTTTTTTACAATATTGAGTTCAGCAAGTGAATCAAGCCTTACCCAGTGCAATCCATAAATTAAACAGGCACAACCTACCCTCTACAGCTTAGAACAATCTTCACTGCAAAGTATAAAAAAAATCCAAAACACTCACGAGCTATTAAATGTGTAAGTATATGATTGTATCAGTTTAATAGTTTAATTAGCATAGTTTTAAACTCTTCACACAGTTTCATTTTCTCAAGCATCTGAATGAATAAACCTAATTGAAGAAATTAAGAAAGATGACCATCCACCATGTTAAATTCCACTTTACCTCTTACCTCTCATTAGGTTATGTATTGAAATCAGCTTTTGAAGGGTTTCTGTGAAGTAGCTGTCTGATTACTTCTGGAAGCAGCTCAGTATGATTTATCATCTCTAGAAATATTGACAAAAATCTTAATTTGAAGATCAGATCCCAAGAAAATGGAGACAATGTGTTCAAATAGCAAAGCTGGACAATGCAATTTTCATTAGCATGAATATTCCAAAAAGAGATGTTCTCCTTCCCAACAGTTCCCAGTGGCTGCTGCAGACTAACTGCATCCAGAGGTGGCTACTATTCTGTCCCACATTCCTAATTTCTTCACTTCCTTCCAACACTGCAACAAAAGTATGCTGGCTGCCACTGGAACTGTGACTGTCCTGTCTATGTGCAAATTTCATCATAGATGAAGTTTTGAATGGCTGGATGTTTGTTAATCACTCATCCAGTAGGGCAGATGGAAGGATGGAGAGAAGGTAGTCAGTATAGGGGAAGGAGAAGTGTTGTGAGTACTGGGAAAGTCAAGTATGTGTCTGTCTGTCCATCACAGTTGTTAATAATGCTGGGCAACATTGTCCCTATGCTGCCCTCTATTCATGGGAGATAATTATTCATTGGCTATTTGTTTTCATTATCAGCTGTAAATAAGTTACACAAGGAATAGACAACAGCATAATGTAATCAAGTAATGATCAGTCCCCCAGGTAAAATTATCCTTGTATGAAATTATCCTGCCATTACTTTTTAATAGGCTCCCTAATTAAGGCAATATATCTTAATATATTGAATCCTTGTTGAGTCACAAAATAATTGATACATTGAATGCTTGTTGAGTCACAAAATAATATCTCTGTAAGAAAAATGTAGAGGTTGCTAGGAATTATTTTGGGGCTGGTGAAGCTGTTTCTGACAGCTCCCAAATGAGCTCTAATATATCGTACAGCCATTATTAAATTGGCATCATATGCCTTGAGATTCCTATTCGTTAATAATTTCAACATGTTTGCCTTTTTACAACAGTGGTTCTTAATAGATAATGAAAGTTAGAAAGAGGTAATAGAATATATTGCAAGACCTAGAGGAACTTAAACTTCTCTCAACATAATCAACAGCATTTGTGAGAGCACATAATGGAAAACAACAAGACATGGGGATCTGACCGATATACCATTTTTAGCAGCTAGAAAGTTTCAGATGGATATTACTTTGTCAATAAACCTAGTTTTATAGATACTTAGCTAAAAGGCAGAATTTGTGCCAAAGTTTATGCCAAAGACTCTTTTCTCCTAATGAAACAATTTGAAAAACAGATTCCAGTACAAAAAAAAAAAAAAAAAAAAAAAGAAAAAACAAAGCAGTTTGTAGTCACACAGTTGTGTACCCTGGCTGAGTGAGCCTCTTCTGTGTACATTTATACATTACTTACCATTCCAGTGGTGCTTCTGAAGAAATGTCACAAATTCTATCCAATTATGAGAGGAAAACACAAAAAAAAGTTATATTCTGTACCAAAAAGATAAGGAATGAAAGCTATGAAATAAAATTGATCTGAATAAACATAAGAATTGTGAAGTCAAGCTTGATTCCTTTAGCATGTATCTATAATTAGGCAGGCAAAAGTCCTGTGTTATTATTGATCCATGCTCTTCTAACTTATTCCTTGTGTGTAATTTCCCTGCACTCTGAAATGGGTGAGTTTTCCCTTTTCCAGAAAGTATATTCCCCAGGTGAATTGATCCCTGAAGGGAAGATATACCAAAGCCTGCCTCAGCATTTTGTAGAAATGAGTATGTAGATGCAGCATTTAACTTTGGAGCCAACATAACAAAGCAAACAACAAAACCAACCAAAAAAGAAAAATAGAAAAGGAAATTTAGGTTACCCTTGGGAACATAGCCCAATTTAGAAAATCGCTGCTCACAGTCTGAACTGGGCATCATTCATAGCCTACAATAAAATTGTTTTTCTTGGTCAGATTTTGCAGGTGACATCCCATGCTATTAACCAAAGAAGTCCTTGCAAGCAAGAGCAATACTACAAATTGCAACATATAGATATCTCCTGCAGCTTTACACAATTTTCAAGTCAGTGTAGGTCTGGTCCATCTGAGTTCAGATGCATTTAAACTATCATAGGGTAAATAGAAACAGCAGGAGGAGTGTAAAAAAGTTGGTCCTTATATTAGATAAGCATAGCAACAGCACAAATAGGAATCTGGATTGCAGCAACAGCCCTGTAAGAGCTACTTGAAACCTATGTGGCAGCCAGGCAGCAAGATTAAAACTGTAATCAGTCACACAGGAGAGGAAGGAAAAGAGAGCAGATATTTTTCTCAGTGTATTTTTCTTGATGATTCTTATTTGGAGATAGTATGTTAAGGCTACTCTGTGAACTTTCCTTTTCTAGTTACTGAATGCTACCAAAAAGCAATGGAAAGAATTTTTCTCTTGGCCTAAAAAATGAATTACTTATTTTTAGGGTCTTTGT